>JAQPZY010000654.1:0-304852 GCA_029931535.1 Margaritifera margaritifera
TTGAACTAGAAAGTCTTATGACTAGCTGAGAGTGACAAGTTCATTGTAGTTCATTGTAGTCTTCAGCATTAGCAGATTTGATATTTAGTGTAAATTTTTCTTTCAAATATTGCAATGGCATACATTTTCAGAATAACGTTCTTGTAAGGAGTTTTTGAAAAATGTTTCGGCCAATGCATTCGAGATTTCTGGTATGGTTGTGACCATTTCATCAGATTTCTTTATATACTTGATACAGCTGCTGGTATTTTTGCCAACAATTTTTCGTACCATATTCTATACCTATTTAATACAGAAGCAAGAGTTAAACCTAGAGACATAGTATCTCCATGTTTTTATCTAAATCTCTCTAATGGTACCTCAAATGTTAGATTAGTATATTTGGTATTTATTCAGATTTTCAATTGTTGGATTGGCATTGACATGTTGAAGGTTTTTTTTCTGTTCCCTGATGGGATCTTTGTATGCATCAACAAATCATGCTTCGTTGACATGTTTAGGAATTGCTTAAGTTTTTTGTATTGTATGCCAGCAACATGCTGAAACATCTTTGTAAATAAGAGTATTGGATCCACTAAATTGTCAAAACAATCAGGTGTTAGATTTGACTCGCAGATTTATTGAAGCGTTCTCGAATATGCCTTTTTGAATTTCTATCTTTGCCAGCTCTTGAGATTTTGGGAGCATTACGTCTTAAATATATTGGAAAGTGGTCACTACCATATAGGTCATCACCTATTTCACAAGAGATTAGTTACAAAAATTCATGCAAACTTCCTGCAGAAAATATTGCAGCTGACATCATAAAAGTTGTGAAGGCCTCGGTGTCATTCAGTCCACATGAGTAGGAGAATTCCCTACCCATTAAGTGCAGATATGTTATGAAGATATCCATCAAATAGAATATCAGAATTATTGATAATATGCAACCAAATTAGATCCCTTATTCTTCGTGTTTTAGAACACGAGATAAAAACATGAGCAATAACATCAGTGTATAAAGCATTGCAATGTTGACAATTATAAAGTATCATACTGTATGGAGTGACCAGAAACCTGGCTAAAACTGTTACCAGTCTAAGCTCTTTGTTTGACCTTGGTATTGGCCACGTAATGGTGGGTTTAATACAATTATGTATATTTTTAAATCTTTGAATGGATGAATTGTTCAAGCATATGTGCTTGAAGTGATTATTCTCACATTCGTTTATGGTGTTCCATATAACGTGCTCACTTCCTTCTTAGCCATCTTAGCCAGAAATTTAGGTCTTTTCTTGCATAAAAATATAAATAGTCTTTCAAGTCATATTTTGAAAGAATTCTACATATATCGGGAATAAATCCCTTTTGATTCATATATTCATTCCTGCAAAGAAAGATATATAATCTCATTAAAAAATATTCTCTTAGACAACGTGTTCTCATGCATATAACATAATTTGCAAAGCCAATTGAGCTTTCTTGTATTATTTCAGTGACAATTCTGTTCAGTCCAACCATGCTTATCACTCATTGTAGATTTGGTCTTACATGCGAAATTTTGAATGTGCTTCACACATTGTTGCTGAAATACATCTAACTATTTAACGCCTTTCGATTCAATCATTGACCATACCTCGCAACCACAAAGCGATGTTGGAATAAATTGTTTTTTTTTATATAGACCTGCAGTGGTTAAGGGGTTTCATTTACGTTCTGTTTTCCCAATCCTGATAAGGGAATATAGTGATTTTCTTCTTTTTGAACATGCCCTTTCCACTTCTGCTATGCAGCTTGTGTCAGAGCTCATAGGGATACGTACATGTTCGGTAGTTTGGGAAATCGGAATAATGTTTGAACTGATTTTGCACTTGACTGTCTGCTCTATTTGAAGATAACATTGGAACTCTTATTTTCATTGATTTTAAAATTCCAGGTTATTGAATACAAGTGAGCGATATCAAACATATATTGTAAATGAGCAGGGGTTGTTCATATAAGGGTGACATCATTAGCTGCTTCAGGGTTTCGAGAAGGAATTGATCCTAAAGTTATTCCTAATTTGGAATCTTCTAACAACTTTAACGTATCAGTGATATATACCAGGTAAAGAAGCGCGGAAAGCACTCCACCTTGGTGAACACGTTGCCTGATTGGTATCATGCTCAGTTTTAGGGCCATTTATAGTCACAATGCTATAGATATTTGAGTATGATTCCTTAATTACAGTGATGAGTTTGCCAGTAAATTCCCAATATGGAAAGCTTTATTTAAAGTCTCTCCTGCCATACGGTGTCAAACGCCTTCCTCAAGTCCAAAAATGGATAGTTTAAACGAACTTGTCAATGTAAGATTGTTTAGGGAGAATATTTTGTTCATTGTCAAGTTGCTCAATTGTGCCCTGGTCGGTGATTTGTGAGCACTTTGATTCAGAATGGTAATAGTTGTCATCAGTACAGCACTGGTGCAATTATTTTCATCAAAAGTTTGGCTTGGATATGATTCATATCTGTTGCTGTCGATGCTTGAGTTGACCCATTCTGATTGCGAGGAAAGAAAGGAACTAGAAAGTAGTGGCCTAAACTCGTGATATGTTTTAGTCTGAAGACTGCTCATGCTGCAATTCATGTATAACCACGTTCACATTGCTTACTTCTTTGTAAATTTAGGCTCAACATAGGGCACTATTATAGACAGAAACAGTTCATTTGCATATGAATAGAGATCAGGCCATACTTGCCATATTCCCAGAGAGTGTTGGGTTTTTGTTTTTTTTTTTACTCAAAAAGTGTGTTTTGAGGTCCCAAGGGGGGTCAGTGTGCGTGACCCCGCAAAAGCGACGTCATACAAATGAGAATAATCTATCTTTTAAAATCAGCCTACAGCAAATGAATGGAAATTCAAATCTGAATAAAAGAAAATACCATCTGTTTTCTCTAAAGCATGTAATATACTTACAAAAAAGGTAGAATTATCATTGTCAAATAACATCACCACAAACATGGTCACAACCTCACAGACATTAAATACAAAAATATACCAATTTACTGTCTTTAAAATCCATTGGACAGTGGAATGTAGTTTTAATTAAATGCAGTCTTTGCTGCTTTCAATAGTTCAGTAGTTGGTTTGACAGTAATGTAAGTGTCATTTGTTTCACAAATATGCCAACACTTTTCCTTCGCGAATACGCATCCACATCTATGTTGGCGCAAGCATTGGTCAAAGTCACTAAAAGGGATAAAACCTGTAAGATGGAAATGAATATCCATTTCAAAACAATGAATCTGGCAATGAAAACATTTAAGGTTTGTGGTAGTCGGCCGAGTTGCTAAAGTCTTTGACCGCCGCTAATGTAATGTATTTTTGAGGTTAAAGTCACACCTACGGCAGTGAAGATTTAATTTATTCTCAGACTGAATTAATGAAAAAAGGTACTAATTTGTGCAAATACACAATTTGTCATTTGACTGATGATTTAATATTTTTAAATTATTAAAATTCCATGGTGCAGTTCATTTCAGGTTAACCAGATATTCAAACATGTTAATGTTTTCAAGAGTTACATGATCGCATGATGAAACTATTGCAATCATGTAAATGTCCAAGGAAAATCTGAGACAGTTAATGTGGCAAAACTGTTGAAGCAAATACGATTATCTCATTTTTTTAGTACTTCTAGTGCATTATGTACTACAATTTTTCTTTGTCTCTTTAAAATGTTGTGTCTCCCCCCAAATCTGGAGGGTGAGGGACACAGTGTCCCCTGACCTTTGGATCCTAGGGACAACACTGCATTAGAGATTGAATGGTGCTGTTGTTCAGCCTACCAAAATAATCATGTTTTGAATTTTATATGTGGAGTAAAAATCCGACTTCCAAGAAACGATGCCACTGATCACAAACTTTAATAAAGATGGCTTCAACATTCTCATTCAATGCAGTAATATGTAATAACATTTGTTTTTCAACACGCATCTGTTTGACATACTTAACTTCAGACAAATTGGGTTGTTCCACTTAGTGTAGACCTATGCAAATTAGCCTAATGGGCTCTCCCGCAGCAGTGCTTAAAGGATTTGACACAACACATCACCCCAGCTATTGTTAGCCAGTTAGGTAAATCTCTGAAAGATGTCTGTTTATCTCTGACCACTTTACCTTTTAATTGTCTAAAACAGCTGTATAAGCTGCCCCAAAGATAGTTTTACATGAGCTCCGAGCAAGACTGTTTACTCTTTATCCATATCACAGACTACGGGCACATATCATTGTGATCAAGAAATGTACATTTTGTAAAAAAAAAATTGTGGGAAATGTTATTTTTTTCGCTAAGATTGCTGAAAATCGTGTTTTTTTAAACACAACCGTGTCGGGGGTTTGCAAGTAAAAAATTGTACAATTTTTGCGTGACACGTAATGTTATGGCATGTATGTCAGGCTCGAAATACAGCTGGAGCCCCCCCCCCCCATCTCTTTGTCTAAGAGATGCCACTTATAATCCACTTCATTTTTCACATATGATATATCTACCAATGTTAAAGTTGCAGTGTGCCAAACAATGGGGTTATAATTTAGCTGTTTACACTAGAATTGTCCAGTACTTTTCTGAGCTCACTGAAATGTGTCCAAACACTACTCTGTCAGTTGTGACAATTTTCGGCATTTTCCTATCATTTAGGACAAAGTAGGTATCATAAGAAGTCTATGGGTGACAACCACATGATATAGCCATCCATTTGGAAGGAGTAGAGATAACAATATTTTCAAGGTGGCCATCTAAGGATCAGTTTGCATCATTTTCATTTAGGACCAACTAGACACCATAAGAACTTTTCATGACAAATGACTTTCCGTTTAGGACGAGTAGCGATAACGAGATTTTCAAGATTGCCACCATGATGGCCATCTTGGATATCAGATCAGTACCATTTTAATTTTTGACCAACAAAACATTATATGAAGTCTTCTGGTGAAAACCCCATGTGGATATGACCTTTCATTTTGGAGAAGTAACAACAATAAAGTTTTCAACAGGACTGCCATGAGGGTCATATTGGATATGAGATTTACAACATTTCAATTTAAGACCAATCAGACATTATAAAAAGTCTTTGATATCACCGACCATCTATGCTGCGATACCTAATAGAATTTTCAAGATGGCCATTGTGGCATCCAAACAGAGGTCAGATTGGCACCAGTTTCATTTACAAACAACAAGACATCACAAGATGCATTTCAGTGAGAAGCCCATGCCGATATGATCATTTATTTGGAGAAGTAGTAATAATTTTCTTTTAGGACCAAGTAGACATCATAAGAAGTCTCATAGTGAAAACCCTATGTTGATATGATCATCGATTCAGAAGAAAAATTGATAACAATATTTTCAAGATGGTCACTGTGGCAGCCATATTAGGCATCAGATAAGTATGATTTTCATTTAGGACCAACTAGACATCATAAGAAACGTTTTGGTGATTAGTCTCCTTTTCAATAAAACTTCCCATTCAGGAGCAGTAGAGATAACAATATGTTCAAGATGGTTGCTATGTTGGCCATATTGGATGTCAGATCAAAGCCATTTTTATTTTGGACCAACTAGACATCACACTTAGTCCTTTAGTGAAAACCTCATGTTGATATGACCGTCCATTTAGGAGTAGTAGCATCCGTTACATTTTTTAACAAAAGTCCATCAATGGGACTGATACTCCACCCGCCAAAACCATTTTCCAGGAATTCAAGATAAACCAGTTATTCCTTTTAACTGCTGAGTGTTGAAACCATATCTGACATTCTTCAGCAATAAAAAGAAAAAGTAGACATAACAAAATGGTCAAAAGGGTTCTTAGAATATTGGATTAAATTTTTTTATATAAACGTCAATGAATTTTTCATGAGGAAAAACATCAAAAAGCTGCATAACTGAGTTGATATAACATTTCTGTCTCACAGTTTGGAAGTCGATACACTCAACAAGAATGTGTTTCAGTGGTGTTACGGAATTATGTATCATTTATTTTAAATAATGATATAGTTTTATTAGTTTATGACTTCTGTATAATAGTCTAATAGGTGTCGTTTTGCAGAGTGCACATATACAGTAATTTCAATGTGACTCAGTACATTGGTCTTGGGAAAATATTGTCGGTTGAAGCATGAGTCATATCACGTGATTCAGCGCGTGAGGGTTGTCCTTTTGATCTGGATTCTATGTTCAACAAGAAGTCAATACGTTGTTGACTTGTAATAACGTCAGTGCACAGGTACTTTAGCGGTGTCACGTATAACCTAGTTTCTGATTGGTTCAGAGAATGTTGTTTTCTAGAAGGATTGAATTATTTTTAAGTAGCAATACAGTTTAAACTGACTTTCCTTATTCATTTCTACGCAGCTCAGAATCTATAAGATATAATTTAATTGCTGTGTTTGGCATTCTGTCATGGTTCGTCAGCTTGAGAGGACATAAACCAAATTGGTTCATTTTTTGTGGTATTCTGCTTGAGAGATATACAGTACATTTTGGATTTAGCAGTGCTACTTAAACTTTAAGAATTATTCAGCTTCGTTGAAATTATCGGAAACTTTACTAGAACGTGTGTGATATTCCATATTCACAAGGATTACTTGGAATTTATAATATTTGGATATAACTGATTCTTGTTGGCACTCCAGCACATTGGAGGTTTCATTCGGAACTCTTCATTCGGAATAATTTGGATTAACTTCCGGATCATTTAATTTTAGAACAATTTAGGACTGTTAAGGATATTCTATACTGTAAGTTATTTTTAATTCTTTCACTTTGATTGTTTGTTGAAATATTTTAATATTTTAGGTAATTAAATATTTGTATTTTAAATCTTGAAAGCTTGTTTGAGTCTTTTCTTTTGTTACATTTACCCCTAGTCGTAACATTAGAAATTGGTGGCTCGTCCGGGATTAGAAATTTGAATAATTTCGGGATCAGAATTTTAAATATTTCGGGATTTAGATTTAATTAAATATTTTCGAGGTTTTAATATTTCAGAGATTTTAATACTTCGGAAAATTGTTTCTTTCTTGAAATTAGATTTTCATTGTTTGAAATTTTAGTGGTCTGAGACATTTTGATTTCCCCATTAAGAAATAAAGAGAAACGAACAGTGTTTTATCATGACATGTAAGTTGAGAGTTTCATAGCTGATCCTACCCAGGAGAAATTTGAGTCCTTGAAGAAGGACGAGTTACTTCAAATTGCTAAACATTATTGCCTGACTGAAGTAAAGGCTTCCTTGTTGAAACCAGATATTAGGAGTATTTTGATACACTACTTGGTACAAACAGGTGTTTTTGAAGGGGGGTGTTTCTAGTTTGAAGAAGAAAACTCCGTCTAGTTTAGAAAGGAAATTACAGATAGCTAAGGACATGTAATTAGAAAAGCTCAAGCTACAATGGGAACAAATGCAGATGCAAGATAGAAAAGAGGAAAGGGATAGGCAAGATAGAAAAGGGAAAGAGATAGACAGGAGAGGGAAAGAAGGGAGGATAAAGATAGGGAATTTAGATTAAGGGAATTGGAATTGACCAGTAAAGGGCATTCTCATGGCAATACGGGTTCATACTTTGATCTAGCCAAACATATCAGACTGGTCCCCCTTTTAGAGAAAAGGAGGTTGACAAATATTTTCTCTGTTTTGAGAAAATTGCTGCGAATCTGAAATGGCCAAAAGATTATTGGACCTCATTATTACAGAGTGTATTTACTGGCAAAGCTAGTGATGTTTATACTGCACTCTCATCTGAACAATCTGCTGATTATGAAGTGGTCAAAGAATATGTATTGTGGGTTAATGAGTTGGTACCTGAAACTTATCGTCAAAATGTTAAAAATAGTAGAAAGGAAACTACCTAGACTCATTTAGAATTTGCTTGGGAAAAAAAGCGTTCGTTTACGAGATGGCGTACGTCTAAGAAGGTTGATAAGGATTATGATAATCTTAAGCAACTGGTACTTATTGAAGAATTCAAGAATTGTGTCAGTAGTGACATTAGAGTATACCTTGAGGAGAAAGGGGTTGAAACCTTAGAGAAAGCAGCTTATGCAGCGGATGTATATGTTTCAATTCACAATGTTCCATTTGTAAATACATCTTCCTCTCAACCGGTTTTTGTTAAGAAACCATTTCGGACTCGTTTGAGTAATTACAGACCTCAGGCTGGTGTAACTATGGAGAATCAAATTTCTGATAAGGAGTGTCAGAAAACCTTATCTCTTCCTACGTGTTCCTATTGTAAGATGAAAGGACACGTTATTTCTGATTGCTTTAGGTTGAAAACTAAGCAACGGAATTCTAATAGAGCAGTTCCAAATGCTCTAGTTTATAAGAAGTCAAGGTCAGGGTCATATATCAAGAAAGATACTTGTTTGGAGCCTTGCATACATCAGTCTGATTTTGTAATGAAGAAATACGAACCATTCATGTCGAAGGGTTTGGTGCCACTTGTTGATGACTTGGATAAGACTACCCCTATTAAGATATTAAGAGACACAGGAGCTTCTCAGAGTCTTTTGTGAGATAGTACTTTGCCTTTTTCTGAGAAGACTTCTACTAGTGAAAGTGTTCTAATACAGGGGGTACAATGTGGATATGTAAATGTCCTTCTTCATACATACTCCAGTCAAGGTTCGCCCTTCCAGAGGCATGTATGGGTCAGGTATATGTGTGTTCAAGTGTTCTATATGTGAGGAACACAATATTGCCTCATTGTTATAATTCTTCTACATGTATATAAATGATGGGCTAGATGTTTTGAGGCTTCTTTGTTGAGTTTTCATTCCACATTTTTTGACAGGTATAAAGAAAATTTCAATTGATATAGTACTTAAAGTCCCTATATGGGATCTTCCATCTAGAAATGGGTGATCGAAATGCAGCTTTAATAGCTTTATCTGATCCCTCATTACCCTTAATACCAATGTGACAGGATAGCTAACCATACAATATGCTTTCTCCAGTCTGTATAAGAACATGTTTCTGTAAGACCTGGGATATTAAGTGATTGTCAAATTGAAAAGTCTGTAAGGTTTTCGGTATGGAAAGTGAATTAAAAACAATGAGTTTTCAGAGAGGTTTCAATACAGTACATGATTTAAGTACAGCTGTAACTTTTGCAGTTAAAATAGATGCTGTATTAAGAATCAGGCTTGAGACAGTGCTGTAAATTGTTGCAACAGCAGCTGCCACATTTTTTGTCTACATCTTTTGAACCATCTGTGTGTGTGTGTGTGTGTGTGTGTGTGTGGTGTCATAAGCTTTCTCCAAGTTGAGAATGACAGCAACTATATGTTTTTTCCTTAGGAAAGCTTCTCTAATAAATACTTCAAGTCTTACAAGTTAATCTATTGTGCTTCTCTGGCATTTGAATCGACACTGAATTTCTGATTGTTGTTTGCTGGATTCAAGATACCAGACAGTCATACATGGCCAAATGACTATACATGACTTAAATTCAAGATCAGTCAGTCAGAAAGATACCAGAGTGGTCTCTCATTTATTATCCATTCCATGCTTTTACAAATACACCTTGTCAATACTATGAGATGATAGCTGGAAGGGACGGTTTGGTCCTTTCCTGTTTGAGCACTGGTATCACTGTTGCTTCTCGCCAAGACTGCGGGAAATCGCCAGTTTGTCAAAATGTATTCAAAATGTTTAGCAGTGTATTTAGAGCTGTGTTGGGAAAGTGTTTCAAAAGTTGATAGTAAATATCATCTGGTCCTGCTGAAGTGTCATGGGCTTGAACTAGAAAGTCTTATAACTAGCTGAGAGTGACAAGTTCATTGTAGTTCATTGTAGTCTTCAGCATTAGCAGATTTGATATTTAGTGTAAATTTTTCTTTCAAATATTGCAATGGCATACATTTTCAGAATAACGTTCTTGTAAGGAGTTTTTGAAAAATGTTTCGGCCAATGCATTCGAGATTTCTGGTATGGTTGTGACCATTTCATCAGATTTCTTGATATACTTGATACAGCTGCTGCTATTTAATAGAGAAGCAAGAGTTAAACCTAGAGACATAGTATCTCCATGTTTTTATCTAAATCTCTCTAATGGTACCTAAAATGTTAGCTTGGTATATTTGGTATTTATTCAGATTTTCAATTGTTGGATTGGCATTGACATGTTGAAGGTTTTTTTTTCTGTTCCCTGATGGCATCTTTGCATGCATCAACAAACCATGCTTCGTTGACATGTTTAGGAATTGCTTAAGTTTTTTGTATTGTATGCCAGCAACATGCTGAAACATCTTTGTAAATAAGAGTATATGATCCACTAAATTGTCAAAACAATCAGGTGTTAGATTTGACTCGCGGATTTATTGAAGCGTTCTCGAATATGCCTTGTTGAATTTCTATCTTTGCCAGCTCTTGAGATTTTGGGAGCATTACGTCTTAAATATATTGGAAAGTGGTCACTACCATATAGGTCATCACCTATTTCACAAGAGAAGTCTGATAAAAGAGACGGACTGCAGATAGTCAGATCTAAGGACGAATAGGATCCTATGGCAGGATGCAGATAGATATAGGACTCTCATTAACCAGCAAATATTGTGTTTTGAAAGTAAGTCTTCTATCTTCTTTCCTCATTCGTTGATATCTCTACAGACCCAGAGTGTATGTTGGCTGTTGGAGTCGCAAAGCAAAAGAAAAGGTGCCTGTTCAACGTGAACAGCTATAGCCTGTAGTGTAGCACTAAAATCAATTTGACTGTGAATAGTTTTATTATTTATGATAATGGATACTCCTCCAGCAGTCTTATCAGGATTTGTTGAAAAGATGCTGTATGCGGTAAAGTTTTTTAATTAACTGTGTCATTTTCCTTTAGAAAAGTCCAATGAAGGCAGTCAGCTATTGGATTATGTTCTTTAAGTAGAAGACTAATTTCATCAATATTTGCTTTTAATCCCCGGCAATTTCATATTCATACATTTATGGATGTGGTGGGAGTGTGGGACTTGTGGGAGCTTTCCCTGGTGCAATATTTTTGGGGGCTGACCAGTATCCTTACTCTCTAGACTCCCAAACTTAGAAAACAGTCTGATATGTCAGATCATTTGTGAAGTCAAGTAGTTTATTTAATCCTCTCCTTGTCTTGTTTAGAGCATGCATTTCCTCCAGTTCCAGTGGGCTGCTGCTCTTTTGATGGGTTGAGTTAACTGGTTTGATGTTTGCTGCTCTTTACGTGGGCTGGATTTAGGTGGTTTTTCATTAGTAGTATAACGTATTTTAATTGCCACACTGTCACACTGATTCTTTGAGATATCTACTTTGCACTCGGTTTGGGTGGCTGCCAGCATGAGTTAAAATGGTGTGAGGACTGTGAATTTGTCTTGACCTCTGGGCCGTGTAATGTCTGTCTGGGTGCAAACAGCATTTGTAAGTTTTGTCTCCACATTAACTGTGATGGTGAAGGATCAGCTAGCCATATTAACTGGAACTGTGGTTTCCACAAATTTCCTGGTCTAAGGAAAGCTTATGCCTTTCTTCTGTTTCACACTTATGATCTCCTCAAGTTTCCATTTAGGACAGTCTCTAGAGTATGAGAAATGTTCTGTTTGGCAATTCGCACAATAGACTGTCTCTGAGCAGGATGATGCTTCGTGACCCTTCTGCCATCATCTGGGACATACTGGTTTCCTCTTGCAGCCATCTTTGTTGTGGCCATATTTCTGGCAGTTGAAACACCACAAAGATTAGGAATGAAAGGGTAGATAGGACTATTGAGGAGTCCGGCTATGACTGATGTAAGAAAAGTAGCACAGTTAAACATCAGGATGACAAGTGTTTGTGGGAATCAACTTGTTGTTATGGTGAATGTTGATTCTTTTCACTTGTGAAACGTTCTGAGAACTGAGATTCAAGCATATCAGCCTCACTGCAGCCATTCAAATCTCTAGACCGAACAACATCTCTTAAAGAATTATGAGATTTGTGTGGAAATACCTTAACTCATTAAAACCGGGCGCCACGCTTACGCGTCATGCGGTTGTACCCTACTTCGGTAGCGTCAACATCATTTAAGATACACTCAAGTGGGTGTTATTGCAGGAAATTAGGCAAATGTAGCTCTACAATGATACCAAATAATGTTGATTTTCTACTCGCATTAAAAACAAATAGCGGAACAATTGAATTTTTGAGACCCGATTTGTTTTAGGCTGAAAATGGCCGGTTTCGGAACCAGAGATTGTGCCAGGGTTTTATACTTTTTGGCCTTCGATCTAAAGCAAACCAGTCCGAACTGCACATGGACTGAAGAACCTTTATTAAAAGTGGGATAAATCTGAGATTTGAATAAAAAGGGGCCAGGACACAAAAATCGTAAGTCCAATAGGAAAAAAATGGGTCCAACTTATACCCTTTTGCACATGCGCCAGCATAATAGCCAATCAAAAGGAACGTTTTTGATGCACCTAAGCATGTGGCTAAACAAAAAACTCTCTGAAGCAGATGTGTTTGGCTGCATTCAGAAGTAACCCCCAAAATGCGTTTCCTACCCCCATTTAAGGCAAAAATGAAAAGAATCTCCAAGGTTTAATGAGTTAATGGGCATCTCCACAATTGTTTAGAATGAAGCAGATTGTCCAAGTGAGCTTTGCAGCTACACTCCACAAGCAGTTGGCCTGAATTAAGTTTTTACACTTCTTGATGAGCAACACTGTTTATTTATCACAAAGGTGACATTTTAACTGTACACAAATCAGTAAAATGCAATATCTTTAACAAAGCACATGAACCCTGGCATGACTAGCCCACTGATCAGAACGTTCCTTTCTGACCACTGGTCTAGCTGACGTTGAGGTCAAAATATTGTGTTGGACTGGAGAGGCAACATTGGAGAGGCAACCCTCAGCCTCTTATGTACTCAATTACCAGGATCCTCTCCTCTAACGACATGGGATGCAACCCACATAACAAACAGGTTGTCTCCACTCAGTCGCCTCATAAGACATGCAGCTAGGATGCGTTGGGTCTATTCTACAACGTCGGGGGAGTATTGATGACAGACGAAATACACTGGACCATACCAGAGACTCACTTGGCCTTTATGGCCAGGTGAGCTAAGGATTTAAAAACTGTTGTAATGATCTGAAATTGTAATTGTTTCATATACATATCAATACAATTATGCCTATTAAATTTCATTTGTCTACTTCAAATGGGTTGTGCTTTATTGTGCTAAAAGGTTTTGTAAGGCTTATCTGATCCTTCATTATCCCTAATACTAATGTGACAGGATAACTAACCGTACAGGCCAGAAATTTAACATAACTTTCCTGGCAGCCAGAAGGATAAGCAACTTGAAAAATTTACAAGTCCTTCAAAATTTTCGCTAGTTCTTCCCATAAAAAAATAACGTGTTGTTGGAGGAGACCATCACACAGCGACCTCTTATTTGGTGGACGCACCCCTGAAGAGCTGAGAGCACTCCCTTCATTTCCAAATTCTTGATGTGGAGAGTAGATTCTTCCCAGGACCATGAACTCCGAAGAATCAGTCCTTCCAGTTTTAGACGAGCACCCCACTCTGAATCTGACGTGTCTGCGAACAGGTAGGAGAGTTTTTCTGGGTGTTTGTGTGTGTGCATGGGAACTCCGGCCAGAAACTGGTTCTGATTTATCCACCAAATCAGATAATGGTGGAAATCCAGACCTAGAGAAATCTGAGCATTCATAGGGTTCCTGTGCGGCTTCCACACTGCCAAAAGGAGAAACTGGAGAGGACACAAGTGCATCTGCCTAGAAGAACCAGGTCTGCTGTGGAGTTCAAGGTCCCCAGCAGAGAAAGAAACAGACAAGCCAACAACGTGGTCTACACTCTCAGTACCCCCAACAGGGACACGATCTTGTCTACTCTGTACTGAGGGACATGGAGTCATCATCTGTGAGGAAATTCATCCCATGTAGTCAAGATCTTGAGATGGATGAGCTCTGTTTTCTCTAGTTTTGGTAGAAGACCCAGCTTGGTCACTATGGACCAACAGCGAGATAGATCAAGTCTGAGGGACTCTGGATGGCCATGTGGATCAATCAGTCATCTGAATATTGGAGGATTGGGATACCTAGTGACCTTAAATCGGGTGCAACTACACCCATGACAATTGTAAAATCTCTGGGTGTCGTGGCTAGGCCGAACGGCAGGGCTCAAAATTGGAAGACCTCCTCATATAAGCAAAATCGAGGGTACTTCCTGTGTGGAGGAAAGATAGGGATGTGAAAGTACCCATCCAAAAGATCGAATGGCACTGCCCAATCACCAGGTCTGATGGCATTCCTGACAGAGAGTGTGGTCTCCAACTTGAATGGTTCCTCCAGCAGAAACCTGTTTCGGGAGGAAAGGTCGATAATTAGATGTGACTTTCCCCCTTTCTTGGGAACCAGGAAAATATGAGAGTAGAAGGCCGGAGATTGGTCACTTAACACCCTCTCTACTGTACACATCTGAAGAAGGGAGTGAACCTTTTCCTTTAAGTGCACCAGATTTAACTGGTGGAAGAAAATGGGGAACCTTACTAAAGGAGGGAGATTCCAAAACTGAAGCCGGTAGCCATCTTTTATGATAGAAAGGACCCAGCCATTAATCCTTATGCCAGACCAAGCTTCTGAAAAGAGGTTTAGTCTGGTGCCAACAGGAATCAACAGAAGAGGAACAATCTGCAAGAGAGGGAGTGAGTCTGTATGGCTGTCCACCCTTGTCCTTAGGAAAGGGGGAAGGGTCCGCGAACTTCCTCCCTGGGCCTTTATGGCCCGATTGCCGAGGGGAGCTCTGAAATGGGGTTTCTATTTCGATTGTGGCTGCATAGTTTTAAAGAATATTGCTGATGGACCCTCAGGGCAGTCAGGATAATTTTGCTTCTTGGCACCTTTTGAAGAGCCAGGAACGGATGCTAAGGACCAGTGTTGTTGGTCTTTCAAATCTTGAGTTGCCATGGAGGGGATGAGCCCTCTTAAGAGAGTCTCTGCATCCAGGGGGCAGCCCTTAAAAGGTTCTTACTGTGCTCTAGTAAGACCTTGGAAGTGTAAAGACAACATCCCTGTGAAAGTGGAGAAGCTCCGCTCACAAAACCATGGACAAGGACAACGCATGCCTAGAGGTTTCTGCCACTGCTTCCAACAAGCAATGAAGAGCCATTGGCGACATAGATTCCTCTTTCAGCAGGCTGAATGAGGCTGCGGAAAAGGTGTCGGCATGTGAGGCTGCGGTTACTAGTGACCTAGCCTTTTGTTCTAAGGATTCCAGAGTTTTCACTGGAAGGCAAGCCCAGGTCTCCGTAGAAATGACCACTTGAGCGGCTTCAGCATCCAAAGTGGGCGGTTTAGTAGGCCAGGAAAGGGTATGAACCTTATAGCTAGAAGCAGCTACCAAGGGTCGTAATGTGGCGGGGGTATTAGGAGGGTCAGACCAGCCCCTACATTGTCTAGCAAAGTCTTGGCCCTTGCTAAACCTTTAAGAGAGCTCCTTAAGTGTGACCGAGTGAGAAAGCAACGAGAGATCTCGTCGAGAGTTTGCCCCAGGAAGTTTTTCCAAACTGGAAAGAATTTTATAGTCACCAGAACCTGAATGTTTGGGACACAGGTCACTGGGCAAGACGCAGTAAACCTCATTTAACACTTTATCGAAAGAGCAGCTAACTTCCTCCACTGCCTCTTTTAACGTCAGGTGAGAGGGGACCATGGACCCTATAGGGAGGGAATACCACATTGGCCTTTTCTGTATCAAAGTCGTGCACATCGGTTTGGACAGAAATTACGTCTTCATCCCACTCTCTTTCCTGGGAGGCAGGAATACATGTCCCAATGTCTCTCTAATGTGGCGGAGACTTGGGCGGAAGAGGAACTTGAACCAGAAATTCCTCCCGGGGAGCTAACAGACTGTCCTTAGCAGTCAATTCAGCATGTTGGTGAGAGTGACTCCACCCACCTAGAGCATTTGGGGAGAAGAAGGTCTATCCCCCTCCCTCTTTTTTGACCCAACTTCATAAGATGATGTAGGTCCACTGCTCGAAGCAAAGACCTCACTACCATGTGGTCAAGGTCCAGAAGTCCATGGTTGCATGTAGGGAAAGGTCCAATCGATTCCCTGTGTTGGAAGGCCTGACATCACATAGGGATTTAGAGGGAGAATAGGGAAGAGGGGAATGCTGATTTGATCTCCTTCACTAACCTTGCGTGTGTAAGCTGATTCCCAGTCTCCCGCTGGATTAAACAGCAGTTTAGAGGGGGGGGGAGACTCAGCCCAATCCCTATCACCGTACTGTAGGGGCACCAATGACCTGTGCCCGGTGCCCAGTACCTGATTCCCAGTGCACGGTCACTGGGCAATGACCGATCAGGCGACTTAGATCTGTGGGAAGACCCTTTGCTACATCTGATAGACTTAGATCTGAGATCTCACCTTACCAGAGGACTCAATCCCATTGACAACAATGGGTCTCTGGGACTGAAAGGGTCCTGCTCTCCCTTTATGGGAGGTGTGTGTGTGACTCACTTTCAGTCTGCACCAAGCTGTGGGGGTGAGTACTGGATGCTGCTCCCACCTCATGGTGGTGGTGGTGGGGGCGCATGACTCACTGTCTGCCCTAGTGGATGCAAAAGGGTGCTGCTTTTTGATGAGATGACAGCGTGACTCATTCTCTGTAATAGTTGAAATGAGAGGGTGCTGCTCCTCCCTTACATGTGGGCATGACTTGCTCTCTGTCCTCATAGAATGGGGAGGGTGCTGATCCTTCCTAATGGGAGGGCACGACTTACTCTCCACCCGTTTATAACCTCCCTTGGGGGGGGGGCCACTAACCCCAAGAGACTCCGAAGAGCCTTGGGTAATCCTTTTCTGAGACCCAAAAGACTAAGTAAACGAGAACCCTGAAAACTCTTAGGAAGACCAGGAAGGAACCTTCTTCCTTGCTTAATAGGTAAATCAACACTTGTTGAGAGCCTAGATCTTGTCCATTCATAGGTTGCAGAAGGGACAACCATATGTTCTCTCGCAACCTGTTTAAGATAAGCAAGTGGGGTGTGTGTCCCAGGGGGATTTCCTGTGACTACACCTACCCACACCCAGCTTAGACATTGTTCCTCTAAAATACAAAAAAATAAATGCAACTAAAGTATACCCAAGGTATTGTGTGGACTATGTGTACGCTAATGTGATAAGTTCAGTGAGAAGCCACCTTACTTAGGTGTTTCCAAAATGTTTAAATGCAAACAAGGAAGCAATGCTAAGCTCAATACAGAAAAATACTGGATAACCAAGTCAACCAGGCTTAAACGAAAGCTAGGAGCTACAGTTTAGTAAACAACCAGTCCGTACAATTGCTAATAAAAGTCAAGCATGGCTATGTGAAACTAATATAGAAAAAGAACCTGTGTTTGATAACCGAGCACGCGATATGAAGGTAAAAAGTGGTGTGTGACCTGCTTTACCTAATATAAAAATAAAACAATTCACAACAGAGGGAATGTAAAGTACAATGAATCGTAATGAATAATAATATGAATCAAGGCGAGTCTGTAGACCACAATATATGCAAGAATAGGGAAAATTTAACAAAATACCTACCCTGGCTAAATAAATGCACAAGCAAATTAGAATAACTAATGCCCATGTGAAGGGGAAAAAGAAGAATAAAATGTAAAGCCATACACAATGTGTACAGAACAAATGGTAATAACTCTCAAAAGAGTGAAATTAGCCGAGAAAAAACTTAATCAGGGTATAATCCAAATGTTTACAAAGAATATGCACACAAGTGATATAGTAATTTCGCTTGCTAACCATGAAGTGATGGCAAATTTTCATTGACATAAACAATGTAGACATTACAGCAATGCGACCAGAGAAACGATGAAGGGCAGTACGCATGGGCAGCATGTCCATGGGGTATCCCATAAAAGAAATACTGCTGATTCGTGACTCGATCAGTAAATATGTCAGCGAAAGAGGTCTTAAACCTTGGGTCAAATTCAAGTCATTGTGTGGGGTGGGAACTGGTCATATGCTTTATGTGATTAGAGAAACAGACGTTTCTCAATTTGATAACATTATCATCAGCGTTGGAGGACACGATATTAACAACAACACTGAGATTGAACAAACTGAAGAAAATATTTACCATATTCTGAATAACATCTACTTGGACAATCCAGCTTGTAAGATATTCATTTGCACAGTTTCTCTGATAATTGTCACTAATGTTCGAAACTTGAATGCCTATGCAATGAATGAGACCACAAAATGATTGACATTGAAAATGCATTTGTTACAAAGTCTGGCTTAGAGCTGGAACACGTCATGGCTCAGGACAGAACCCATTGTTTTTTAAAAATGGACATTCACACTTTCTGCATTAAATAAATGAACATGTTCCAATACTCAAAGTCAAATACATTAAACAAAGATATAACAGGGACCAAGAAAACACTTTCAGCAAACCAGACAAACTAGGGAGGTGTTATAATTGCTTTGAACCTGGGCATGGCTTTGATGCATGCAGACATACTGTGAAAATTCAATGCCATGACTGTTTGGAATATGGACACAAGGCCAAACACTGTGAAATGTTTCACCCTAGCAACAGGTCCTAGACTTATGGCTATGAAGATAGTGCCCTGTTTATGAGACATAATTTCTCTACTGTTTCAAGACAAATCTTGGGAACTCTACTGGGTGATGATGCCCATGTTGTTTACTTTGGGACCTCAGTTAAACATTTAATCTTAGAAAATGATAACTGTGATGGATGTTTTGAAATATGAAAGGAGATTATGTGTTTGTGAATGTTCTAACAAAGACTACATTCATGCTTCGAAAAATGTTAAACATGTCAGGGTGGAACTAAACTCCTTGTCTGACCTTCCTAGTAATATTTACTTTAAGGACATATTAGATCTAGGAATTAAAGGAAAAGGTCTACACATTTGGCATATAAATATACAAGGTATGAATAATAAGTTAGACCAACTGAATTTATTATTATCATCTAAGGTCAGTAATATACATATTCTGGGTTTAATAGAAACAAAGTTAAATGACAATCATGCAAATGACTTGTTGTGTTTTTATGGTTATGACACACCAATCAGACTTGATAGAGGTTCAGGGGTGGAGGTATTGCTGTTTATGTAAGAAATGGTTTATCAGTTGAAAGGAGAAATGATCTAGAATCAGATGAAATAGAAGCAATATGGATCCAGGTAAAACAATCAAATATGATGCCATTCCTAGTGGGCTTTGTCTATAGATCCCCTTCTACAAAGGTCAGATGGTTTGAGCATTTTGAAAAGCAACTAGATAAAGTGATTGATGAACAAAACGACGTATACATTTTAGATGACTTAGACAGGGATCTTATGAATAATCAGATTAACAGAAATTGGTTGAATTTCATGGAAACTTTTGGTCTGACTCAATTAGTGGACCAACCAACACGAGAAATTTGCCACTCAAAAACTCTAATAGATCATATCTATAATATGGAAGAAAATGTGATTAAAATACATATTCCTAGTATAGTTTTAGTGATCACTTCTCCATTTTCTTAACCAGAAAATCCGGCGTAAAAACAGCTGTAAAATCCAAAACTCATAAAACCCTAACATATAGGTCATTTTCAGCATTATGATGAAGACACATTTATGGAAGATCTCAGTAATGTTCCATGGAGTACAGTATCAACATTTGATGATGTGAATGATGCTCTTGATATATGGACCCAACTTTTTATGCAAGTGGTAGATAAACATTTACTGTTTAAAACACATAGAGTAAAACTGGACTTCCTACCTGACTGGTTAACTGCTGACATTCTTGATGCCATACAAACCTGTGATTATTTCAAATCTGTTGGTCAACAAGCACATAGTAAAACATAGAGAAATACAGTAACAAAAATGATTGATGGGGCAAAGAAGAATTACTATCAGTCTGCTTTAGAAAATAATTGCAATAAGAATTCTATGTGGAATGTTTTTAACCAACTAATTGCAGGTAAACGTCCCTCAAGGTCATACACAATTCAAGAACTTAGACAGGAAGGCCAGATTATTGATGAGGATGTTGAGATAGCAAATATATTCAATGAATTTTTGTAAGCACAGCTACCAGATATAAGGAATCTACTGAAAACTCCAATCATGATGAGCTCGGAAATTTCTGTTCAGAAAAAATTCCAGGTGACACAAACTATTTTATCTCTGCAATACCGAACGAAAAAGTTCCCAAATTTTTGCAAACTTTTGCAACTATGAAATCAACAGGCCTAGATAATATTGGACCATATCTCCTGAGGGCTGCTGCAAATATAATATATGATAGCATTGGTCTCCATGATAGATAGCTGGTTTACTGCCTTAGATCAAGGAGAATTAATTGAACACATACTAGTTGATCTTAGAAAATCGTTTGACCGTTTTGATCATGATATTCTTATCAATAAATTGAACATCTATCAGTGTGATAATTCAATGACTGATTGGTTTACATCATATTTAACAACGGGAAAACAGTGTTTCAAAATAAATGGCAGTTTTTCTAAAGGAGAACCAATTACATGTGGAGTACCACAGGGATCAATTCTGGGCCCACTCCTCTTTCTCATTTTCATAAATGATCTGCCACTGAAGATAGGAAACTGTATTTCATCTCCCAACTTATATGCAGATGACACCACTCTATCAGATTTCAAAAAGCTAAAATCAGACCTTTAGGTCACCCTTCAGATAGCCTAGCTTAGAATAGATTCCTAGTGTAAAGAAAATGGCATGAAAGTAAAGACAAACAAGACCAATATATTAATGATTACTACCCAACAAAATAGAGCAATATTGGAAAATAACAATTTGAATCATAAGTTGAATGAAATTTGTCTGCAAATGGTTAACCATGACAAAATCCTTGGGGTGATGTTTGACAACAATTTGCAATGGAATAAACATATATTCAAGTCATGTCATAAAGTCAATTCATGTCTCTGGTTATTAAGCAAGATAAGGTCATATATATCAACTAAACATAGGTTAATATATTACAAAAGCTATATACAACCATACCTAGACTACTGTAATGTTATTTGGGAAAAAATTCTGACACAAATATTTTCAAATTATTCTGCTTGCAAAAAAGAGCTTGCAGATTCATCTTAGATAATGCTCAAAACATTCCAAATGCAATGAATGATATTAAAATGTTAATGGTAAGTGAAAAATATTTTTGAGAAAGGCTAGACTTATGCACAAATTTTCAAACAATATGGCCCCATTATATCGCAATGAACTATTTCATGTTAGAAAACAAGGCAACGCTGCCTATTTAAGATCAATTTCAGCGAACCACCTTTCTATTCCAAAACCAAATAAAGAACTCTTTAAGAAAAGTTTTCAGTATTCATGGTCCCTAATTTGGAACAGAATCCCAAAGGATATTAGAGAAAGTGCAAGACAGTATAAAAGCATTTAATTATAATCTAATTCAATGGATGAAAAGTGGAACCTGTTTAATGTGACAAATACATTACAACTTAAAGTATAAATTCTCAAACCTTCCACTTTGTTCTCTCACTATTTTTGTACTGTATAAACAAAATGTACCTAGTTGGAGCATGTTATTATAAAATATTATGTTTATTATGTCTTTATATAAATGTAGCTTATTATCAATGATTTTGTAAAGACCATTTTTAAAAAAATTATTATTATTATCATTATGGTGTGTGCAACTATCTACATGCACTCTGTATGTAAATATGCATTTAATAGAGGGCCACAAGGAGGATTAGTTCCATGCAACTAATTGTGTCACCCTCTTTAAATAAAATTATTATTATTATTATTACTATATACAATGACAAGTGTTTTCATGTAAACCACATGCCAATATGCACATCCCTTAAAGAGGACCAGTGATAACAAGATTTTCAAGATGGCCTCCATGGCATCATATGCAGTCATTTGGTGAAAGTTTCATGTTGACATAACCATCTGTTCAGGAGTAGCAATGATAACAGGATTTTCAAGATCGCTGCCATGGTGGCCATATTAGATGTCTGAGGGGTACTATTTCATTTGAGACTAACGACACTTTGGATGAATGTGTTTGCAAAGTTTTGTGGCAATCCTTGCAGTAGCTTATACAGTGGTTTTCAAAGTATGGGTTGTGACCCAGTACTGGGTTGTAGAATGTCAGGCAATATTATGATTTTATGATAAATATTTCTTCAGCTGGGTCGCAACTGGGTCACGAGAAAAAAAGTTTGAAAACCACTGGCTTAGGAGAAGCAGCAATAACAAACTTGTGCTAATGGAAGACAGATGAAAGGACATCACATAATCTTGTTTGTTGCATGATTTTTAATAACTGTGAACAAAAAGTACTAGCAGTAAGAAAGAAATGATACTTATTATTGTGGGGACAATACATAAATCAACTGCTGCAATTTTGATGGGTCAGACTCAGTAGAGGAAAGTAAGGTAAGATTTAAGGTTGGCTTATATTTGTTACAAACAAGATTCAGGATGCAAGAAAATTAAGTAAAATTGTATCCAGAATGAAGAAGTAGCAATTAAAATGTGATAATAAAACTTTGAGGTTAAAATGGTCATCCCATAAGCTTTTCTGGTCTACGACCATTACTGCTTAAAATTGCATATGCTTTTTACAAAAAAATGTTGTCTTCTTAAAGTAAAATCTTTTTCTTGTAAATAATTATATAGGTTTTAGTAGTTCAGCAAAGAGGCTATAATGCATCATGACCAAATTCCCCACACATCTCTTTTTCTTAGTAAAAACCTCTTCATCCACAAGATTGTAATAATTCCTTGATAGTTTACAAACTAGTGTCATAGATATAATTATAGCAGTATTATTATATTAACTTTGAGTGTTACTTATCTTATTATTTTATAATTTTCTTCAGTTTCGAGTACACATCCTTAATTTGAATCCAAAAAGTGTTTTATCTTCTTATTTTTAATATCTTATCCTACTGAAATTTATGCTTCTTGTATTCTAAAATTATTTTTAAAAATAAGTTTTTAACAATTTGTGCAAGGGGAAGAACTTTGCATAACTCCATACATGTGATTCAAAATAGTCATTATCATGAGTTTCTTTTCTTGCTGTCTAAATAAAACACAAAAGGAACCTGGCAAGTAATTGCATGCACTTTACTATGTATATACATCATTCAATAGGAAGGTACTATAATTGAATCTCTTGACATTTTGCAAGCGCCATAAATACAATCCAACCACATCTGATAAAAATCTGAGTGGTAACAAACTCAGCCAATTAAATAAAATATCACCTCATTAGATGTTACTTGCAACTAAACTTATCCACGATCTTGTGATATAGTCTTATATAGGAAGTATAATCAAACATTTTTCAAAAATATGATCTCTCTGGAGTGTTTACAATCTCACCCAATCAGATGCTAGACCAATTCATTAATATGAGTAAATTTCACTCATAGCTGAACTCATCTGAAAGCCTGATGATATAAGCTTACATACCAAATAGCATCAAAATCCAAAGAGAAATATGACCTCTAGAAGGTTCACAAGCTTTTCAGTGAGATGCATGATCAACTCATTATTATACAATCATGTACTTGGCTGTCATTTATAACTGAACTCAGAAACAAGTGTTGATGGACTGATATATGACAGAAGACAAACAATGGATGCAGGACTGTGCATAACTGTCAAAAAGTGGTGTTTTTGGCATCGCTATTCTAATATTGGCGGTGAAACTATTGGTGCTTTAGTTATTTATTATTCATTATTACCTCTTCTCCAATATTGTTTGGCAGATTATATTCAGACTTTGAAGACTTGATATGTGATTGGTGTCAATGTGCAACAAAGTTTTAATTTTTCCCTACTGCCAATTTTGAAAAAAAAGTCAATAAAATAGTGTTATTTTTGGAATTTATTTATTTGGCATCTATGCAACCCTATACAATATTACTGCTGGACATTCATAGATGTGCAGGAAACATTCTGATCTTTCATTGCTGAAAAGGTTTTTTAAGATAATGAATGTACAGTTTTCCATGTAATACAAACATGTTCAGAAGGACATGCTTGAAGTTCAGGGATATACGTGTCTGTGACTGCATGCATTATTTATGAGCAACATTTACTCATACATGTATTACTGAAGTGGTCTTGCATCTAATGATATACCCACATGCTAAGTTTGATTAAATCTATCAATATTTTCGGGAAAAACAAATGAAACAGCTAAAGCAGCATCATTCAAAATATTTCTTCGCATATATCAACAAGTGGGCTTGACATCAGACTCTGCATACATGACAGACAATGCAGGACAGGCAAAAGACCATTATATAAGCTCTTCTGGTCTATGACCAGTTGAGCTAACAATTTTAAAATGACATTCATGTATAATAATACTCTGCTCCATTTCTTGAAACTACATGTATGATCCATTTGCAGCAAGTTGAATAATAATTTAATCTCCAAATATGACATCTGTTAGATAATCAAGAAGGGATATTGTGGGGGTATGAAAACTTAATGTCTCTCCCCTCCTCACCATGACAAATGTTATTCTCTGACACAGTACTTGACAAGGCGGGTTCAATGAAACTTTTTTAAGAGTGCTATATAGAAGATCTCAAGCTTTAAGGTCAAAAGACAACAGTTTGTGCCTAGATGGGGAAGTAACTAGGTGACAACAGATATTTATAGCATCGTTAGACCAAACCTGACCTAAATTTAGTGCTAGTGACCATTTACAGATTTCCAAGGTCACTAGCACTAGTTGATATTTTGTGCACTTGTTCAGTGGTGTGTAAGATACTAGTATCTTGGAAACTTTTTGAGATGGCAAATGATGTCATTGTTTGATTTTTATAAGTGTCAAGAGAAGCTGTTACTAGGTACAGTGAAACATGTCTACCAAAGGCACACAAGGGACCACTTAAAGTTGTCCATATGGCATTTTAGTGCATACAGCGGTTTAAAAAGATTATATATGCAAGAGTAGAAACCCAGAAATGTTGTTCTTAAGGTTATTTTTTTATATGGAAGTGTCTGTTACAGCAGGGTTTTACTGCAATTGTTTTGGAAGAATCGAGCTACCTTACATGCTAAACAGATCTCTTCCACCCACCAAAAAATCCTGGATTAAAACAGACCCAAAACAAACAAGATTCAGTCAATGGGACTGATGCTATATTGACCAAAAAGAATATTCAAGAATCAAAGATAAGACAGTATCTTTTCCTATTAACTGCTGAGTGTTGAAACCATCTCTAAAATTTCTGAGCAATAACAAGACTTTCAAATTAGTCACTGTGGCTAACCAATTAACAGTGGCGGTACGAGGGTTCAAGGCACTCTGAGGCAATGTCAGTTGCCAACCTCCATCCCCCACACCCATCTAAGCCCCCGTTACACTAAGGTGAGGTGAAATACTAATAAAATTTTACTTGCAAACAAAAGCTCCCGAAGGCGCCCCTCCCCCCCCATCGACTGACACAAGGAGGCAATTGCCCCCTCCCCTCGTGTCACCACTGTAAATGAACAAATGAAATAAATAATAAATATTAATACATTTGCAAAGGAATCTTGCAGTGTTTAAAATAAAATATTCTTTACAAGATATGTTTAAATAGATGCTGCTTTGATTACATGTTTTTCACCAGTACTTGGTAGATAATTTTTTGAAGCTAATTCTTTTAATAATACATTATGAAATAACTATGGAACACTGCTATCTTTGATTTTAAAAAGAGCTGTGGCATTCTGTTGTAAATTATACAAGATTATTTTTCCGTTGATCACTGTAAATATACATTTGTGCAAGCAAAAGCTTTTTACTCCACTTCTCCTTAAAGTCTCTCCCTTCTCCCATTTTTCTAACTATATTCTACGTGTAGTATCCATGTTTTGAGCTGTACAGTACAGAAAAAAGCCTTAAGATTACTGATCTTATCACCAGCCAGACCATTTGTTGGAGTCTCCTGAATTGTTGACCTATTTCTGACTAACCTCTAGCACTTCTGTGTCCACTATAGCAAAATATGTTCTTATAGAAAATATATCATATAGCTCTGATGCCTCATTATACTCTGAAGACTTTTGGAATAAAAATGGATGGACTTAATATCAGAAACACTTATCACTGGAAGTTTGCTTCATTTTTGTTGATCGTATCGGTAATGTAATGATGTCAGCTTTATGAGATGATTTTTGGTAACTTTTATTTTGGAAAAATTCTTCGGAGTTTTTAAAGTTCATGTCCAGCATTCTTTCTCTGAACTTCTAACATGTGTAGACACATCTTAATACATGTATTTTGTCTTGTATATCAGAAGTGTATCATGTGATGGGTTATGACTACATGACTGCAGCACAAAACAAAATCTTTATACTTACATGTGCAATGAAATGTTATGCAAAAATCATTTGGACTCCCAGAATAACAACTGAGAGCATCACTTGTAGCACAGCATTGGTATCTTCCTTCTCCTGTACATTCAAACTGATTGGATCTGGTCTGATCAAAATATAAAGAATATGAAAATACAAGAAAGGTAAAAGTCTCAACAACAAAGCATGCGTACTGTACATTTCTGGCTGTACATTTTCCATGGTGAAGGCTGCAAAAGTGCAGAAAAAGCCTGGAAACTCTGGAAAATAAAGAGAAACCCTGGAAAGTCAGCATTAGTTTCCAGGCTTTTCCAAGGTAATGCGGAAAAGTTTGGGAATTAGACCCTGGAAACTCCGGAAAATAAGCTGGAAAGTGCAGAAAAGCATGGAAATTTAGCACTTAGATTTTTTTTGAAGTTCATTTCAGCTTTGAAAAGCATGGAATGGACTATGTCATTTTGTGAAGACTGGAACATAAATTTGTCATCGTCTTCTTAGTCAGTCTTGAATTAAAATATTTTTGTGAATGGTCCAAGGTTGTTTTATTTTTTATTTTCAAATAATCCTACCCACACTTTTAAAGTCATCTAATTAAAATTAATTTTAATATAATTTTATGTTTCGAAGTTCGAAACTCTGAGAATTTTTCAAACAGTTATATTATATAATTAAAATTCAGTGGTTTAAGTTTACTGTTTATTATTTTTAACTCTGCTTCATGATAATATCAGAGGCCTCAGTATTTTACTTTGTCTCAATGGTTTTATGAGATTACTTTTGCAGATCACTTGTTTGTCGCTTCTGTCAGTGCTGGTTTGACCCCACACATAGACAATATGTGCATATGTGATAAAGTTGGCACTCACTTTCTGTGGTTTGGTAGTTCTCCAAAGGTTCTTCCTTTAACAAAAATTCTTGCTACCAAATATGGCTTATAAAGCTGAAAATAATGTAAAACCACATTCAAATAAAATCAGAGCAGAAGTTCAGATAATTAGTGCAGAAGAATGTATTCCATATTTTCATGTCTCCTGCTTAATGACTTGATTGGAATTGACTTCATTGCCATTTGCAGTACTATAACAAGATAGGACTGTGATAGTTTTGTCCATGCAGCTGCCTAAAGATATATTTATGTAGGGATCTATATCCTGAACTCAGTATTAAAATATTTTCAGAAGGTATCGAGATATGAACATTCCCTCAATCAACTGTGGTAATCTCTTACGATTAATCAGGACTTTTTTGTTTTCAACAAGTTTCCTGACCTGATAGATATGAGAGAATTTGGAGATTTTTATCATGCAAGAAACAATACAAGTTGCAATTTCTTTTATGCGGGACATTTTTCTTACTGTTTACTTCTAACGTGTGTCAAATTCTGTCATCCCCGTCTGTTAATAAGGTATAAAGATTTGTAAAAAAAAATTTTTTAAAAATTTAAACAAGAGTGTTACTAAGAAATAAATGCAACACGAGTAGGTTACTACGGGAACATAAGAAACTGAGTTTGGTAATTATATATCACTAAATTTCTGTAAAGTATACATTTTTACACGTATTCTGAATACCTTAAGTAAAACATGGCGATTATCTTTAATTTCCGGTAATTCTATTTAGCTATGCTTAATATTATTACCAAATTTATACTACATTTTTAAATGTGGTAAATATCAAGACATTTAATAATAATACTAATACTACTACTAATAATAATACTACTAATAATAATAATACTAGTACTACTACTACTACTACTACTAATAATAATAATAATAATAACAATAATAATAATCACCAATATCCATAGATTAAAGAAAAGTAAATGCGTGTGATTTTATTTCCAGTAATATAAATTATAAATGGCCATACAATATCAATACCTTGCTTAAATAATTTGTATTTGTTACCAAAAAAGGGGTGGAAAAAATCTATATTCTTTGTAAAATTCCATTCTTCTGAATCTTTTCTTTTGTTTCTTATCATCAGAAACGGTATGCCTGTCCCTGTTGTTGTTACTGTAAGTGTTGTTGTTGTTAACAGTGTGAAATAGTCTTATTATTATTATTATTATTATTATTATTATTATTATTATTATTATTATCTGCTGCCTGGCAAAAAAAAATTTGCCATTTTTCCATACTGAATAAAAACTTTAAAATGTATATATATATATATATATATATATATATATATATATATATATATATATAAATCCTGAAATAGTTGTTGTTTACTTTGAGAGAGAGAGATAGAGAGATAGAGATAGAGAGAGACTCATCCGATTCTGCCAGCATTCTATGAAGAATTATCCTACACAAATTTTCCTTTTTTATAAAAGAAATCAAAAAATAATATCACATAAGATAAAATGTGGTTTTCCGCGACAGATTCCTAATTTGGTATAGTAACAAATTAAGAAATAGTAACGGCATTTATTTCCCTTATTTACATCCTGGAGACGGATTTAATGACAACGAAATATGCACATAACTTATATAAGATAGCACAGACAGAAAACTACCGCAGCAGCCTCGTTTTAAAACAGGCTCCATTTTTGAGTTTGAAAGGTCCAATTTCGCTCGTTAATTTGGACAAATTCATTGCAAGTAATACCAGTACATGTGCAATATCTGATCATACAACCCTGGAGATTGTTGCGAACGCAAATGATGGAGTTATAATGTTGGTGAGTAAAACCAAGAATGTATTGCATTTTTACAATTATTCTCGTGCAGTCAACTTTAACTGATGCAAGAATACTGAGTAGAGGTCGTGTACATGTAGGTATTCTTTAAATTTTTATATTTGTTTTCATTTTTCAAAAATATTGTCAGTGATTCTGTTTCAAAGGTCTTAAGGAATCAAGTGAGTAATTTCGTTGCAATTGTTTAAAAGTGTAAGTATTTAATGTTTGACAGATATGATGTTGCAGCCCTTCCAAAATGGATGGTAAAACTAAAATTTAGGATCTCTTTAAAGGATCATCATGAATAACACTTAGATATGTTTCTAAGACTTGTGAAGTGATTTTGGAATGTTGAACGAAATTAAATGCTTACGCTGTTTTGCCAAACAGGTAAATAGTCACATCTGGGTCCATGTTACATAGTACAAGTTGATGTAGTTTATTTCAGTCAATTGTACCTGAACGAAATAGAAGCAGGGAAGGATGAAGGCTTTTTTCAGAGACGATTTGTTTAGAAGAGGTTGTTCACTGTACTTTAAATGACTAACATTTTTGTTTTTCACCTAAAAGTGTACTATTTTAACAGATAGGGTGCGGGTGGAACCTAACCATCTGACAACATCCACCTCACCCCACCCCATCTGGATTTCTACACGTGTAAGGGAAAATTTTGGAGACACCATTGTATATTGGCTTGTCATTATGATTGCTATCATCCTGATCATCATATGTAATTTCTTTGTCATCCCGTTGTTGAGGATACAGATATATTTGCTTGCTTTTTTATGGGATGGTTATTACTTTAATTGTTTGGTTATTTTTAAAATGTAATTTGAACTTTTTTCGTTTAGCATGGTTTTAAAACTTTTTAACTTGAAAAAAGGCTGTTAGTTTCAAACTATGTGTTTTTGTAAATAAATCTACTTCAGAAATAGTTAATTATTTTGTCCATTTACTTCAGATTGATATTACATATAACTTCTTTTATATTTTAATACTAATAAAATTGAGGCATAAATGAATGTGATTTGTTATTTTGTCCTTTGAAGATTGTTTCAGAATAAATTTGAACAACAACCAGAGGAAAACATATTTAAAGAAAAGTAAGGTGATATAAGGAGCCAGTAATTTGGACTTTATGGCACACCAATACCATAGTGTTACACTGAAAGTGTAACTAGCGACATTTATTCAAACTGGCAATGCCTTCTACTAACCTACTGGCCTACTGGACCCAGTGCACAACCTATTAAGCTACCAATGAAAAGAAGTAAATTTTTTTTTCTTGTACAAATATTACTCAACACCTCAGTCCATATAAGGAGTGGGTTGGTTTTTTTTGGGCCATGTTCGTCTTGAAGTTATAGTCAGTGAAAGTTGCATCACTGTTAAAATCTACTATTTATTAGCTGAAGGAGCCAATACGACAGCTTCAATCCTGTCAGGGATGGCCAGATGACAATTATTTTCTAGAGAAATCTCCTTTGTTTTCCACGCAAATATTCCAGGGTTTTCCAGAATATTCCGTGGTTTTCTAGGCAAATATTCCAAGGTTTTCCAGGACATTCCAGGCAAAAATGTCAGAGTTTTCCATGCAAATATTCCAGGGTTTTCCATGAATTTCCCAGGAAATTGTGTCAAAATGTCCATGGATGAAAAAACAAAGGAGATTTCCATAGAAAATAATTTTTTCCCCATGGTTTTCCAACTTACCCTAATAGAAGACTGGAATATTAGTCCAAATACTCCAGGGTTTTCCAGAATATAATTTTCCAGGGTTTTTTTCTGGAAGACCCTGGAACATCTACAGCTGGGAATTATGACTACATTTTATATCCACAGAAAGAACAAGGCTAATATTTAAGTCATATAGTTTATACACATGAATAAAGTTCCAGTTTATCCAGAATCTAATGTACTGCTTCAGTGATTAAAAGCTGGATTTCCTAGATGATTACACATTTATAGAGAAAAACTTCTAAAAAAGCACAAAATTATTCTATGGCTGTTGTAGTAAATTTTGTGTGCATGAAAATGTTCGATAAATGTCTATGATAAAGATTTGCAATTATGACGAGAAGTTAGCTTTAGAAAAAAAAAGATTTGTCATGAAGGTAGTGGAGTAATGTTAATGCCCTAGATATAATAAATTGTCCAAGCCACACTTTTTTGTTAACTCAAGAAAGATAAATTTTCAACCTGGTCCAACTTTCACAAAATATCTCAACACTGAGAAAAGTATCAGCTAAATTTATGGATCCTAATTATTTGCAAGATATAATATAATAATTGCACTAAATGTTTGAAACAAGTTGGTTACTCCGGGGTTTAACGTTAAGATATGGATCTTAAATTGACTTTATAAATCATTTGCAGTGGAACAATTTTGAGTGAAGTATATACTTAGATGAGAAGGTGTATGCAAGCAGGACCAAGTTTCTATTTTGTTTTTCATTTTATTTGAGTTCAAGCTGTTTTGGACCAAAACTTGATATATCTGGTTTCCAGCATGTTTGGTATAAATTGGCTCAGTATCTCAGTGTTGGTACCATGGACCATAAGTACAATCATGTTTGGTCTAAACTGACTCAACATCTCAGTGTTGTTGCCATAAAAAAGACAATGGGCAACCATGATTAGTACAAGTATGAATGCCAATTTTGTTTTGTTTTTGTTGGTTTTAACAGAAATTTTAAAACATTATTGGGTATATCATACTGATGAAAATGAAACATTGATGAAGCTGACCAAGGTTGGTCTGGGTGGGAATTAAGTCTTCAACCCTTGGATTATGGGTCTGACACTCTACCATAAACTTTGACTATGGTCAACAATAAGCTTTCCATTATTATGACCATGGATGTGGATGGTCAAATCACAGATGTTAAACGGCATGAAGGTCAGATCATGGATTCATTGTTTGCAAGATCATAATCAGACTTTTAAAACAAAAAGGAAGCTACAACTCTGGCAAAAGTCATCGATGAGCGAGGAAAGAATGATATGCACATGTTCACCCAATGACGACAAGGCCTACCAAATTTCAACACCCTTCATTGAAAGATGTGGTAGTTGTTGCAATTACAAGTCTTTTGGTACATTCATACATATGGGATGGATAGACAGGACTAACTACCTCGGCCATGATATGGGTATGAAAAATTCAAAAGTCACTCAAATGTTTTAGTTAAATATGTCACAGTGACTTACTTGGTATGGTTGAGTTACTTTTGAGATGCAACTACAAACATGAATGAATGTAGGTTAAATAGTGTTTTGGAAACGGTGTATGTTTTTTTTTTTTTTTGGGGGGGGGACTTTTAATTATGTAATACTTACACGTCACTATTGTATAGCTTACTCTTTTTCGTGCTGAAAAACCTCGTCCATTTGACGTGAATACATCCACCCAAAGAGTATAAGACACGGTCCAACCGTGCACCTCACATGCCCATGTGCAGAACATCATCTTTTTCATAGATGATGATTATGCCAGGACATCAGAGTGGGGTGGGAGCAGGGCATTCGACAATAGCGACATGCAAGTGTTGCATTGTTAAAATTAGTTTTACCCCCCCCCCCCCCAAATAAAAAACAAACTACATTTTAATAGCAGCAATACATAATCCATCGCTATTGCGTATCTGAATTTGTCAGGTGGGTTGATTTGATGTGTTAAAACTGAAGAATTTTTTTTAAAAAAATGGAATGTACTCACTATTTGGGGGAAACTCCACTTTATTATATGTTGTTATTCTCAAAGCCACATGTATCGCAACTATGAGTCAGAGAGAAAAATGCATGCGCTCTTTTGTGCTAAAGAGTGGAGGTAGAAGGAGCAGAAGGTAGTAGGTGATTGCCAAAATGCTGTCTTCATGAGATCCTCCCAAGGAAGAATGATTTAGGTAGGCCCATGAGGCAATGATGGCTCGAACCTCATGGGCTTTTAGTTTCATAAAAGAAAGGTCTTTATTGGTTAGGGACTGATGATCTATTTTGCGGGTAGTGACAATCCACCATGAAATGGTGGAAGCCAACATATAAATGGAGCCCTTAAGAGGCAGAAAAGTATGTTGTCGACACTTCCTTTTCCCTTTAGAAGCACTGAGATAGAAATGTAGTTCCCTGACAGGGCATTAAAACCTATCTTGACCATACCCAGCACAGATTTGACTGAGAAGGGGGATCTCTATAGGTAGTGGAGCTACCAAAAATAATTGAGTTTTAGCTAAAATTCCCAGCTGGCAAAGAGAAACGGATTCGTAATGACCACTAAACCAGAGACAGCCAGCGTTGATGGATAAGGCATGAAGTTCACTCCGTCTTCTTGTTGACACCAAGGTGAGTAAAATCACAGTCTTGAGTGTAAGGTTCTGGAAGGAAGCCTCATTCAATGGTTAATAGGGCTTTCTTGTATACAACATACAAGACATATCCTATCTGGGCATAAGACAGCGGGAGACAGGTCTCTGCAGTTCAAAATATTTAATGAGATCAGCAAGGTGCCAATCAGAACCAACTGCCATGCCCTGAAAGAATTAAAGTGTGTTGGAAATGGCAGATCTATAGCCCTTGATTTTCGATACTGCACGTCCTTTGTTTTCGAAAAGAAACAAAAGGAAATCCGCAATGGAACTCACACTGGACAGCTAGGATCAACGTGTTTCCTACTGCACCAATCACAGAAGATTTCCCACTTGGCATCATAGACCTTGGACGTGGAATCTGTCCTGGCCTGAATGATGCAACTGGCAACCCAGCCCAAAAACTTGTTCCGGCAGATAGACTGCTTGAGATGAGTTAAGAGTGAAGGTGGAGAATATGAGGACTGTTGTGTAGAAAGGATCCTCTGTGTTGCAACAGAACATCCCTCCTCCTGGGTAAGGACTTGAGTTTATCTATTAGCAGTCTTGAAGATTGTTGAACCAATGTCGTTGGAGCCACAGTGGGGCTATGCGGATGACACAAGAAGTGGACGTTCAGACTTTTTTCGAACTTGTCGTAGCAGTGGTAATGATGTGAAGGCATATGCGAATAGACAATCCCACTGGAAGCTAACGCGTCCACTGCCCATGCCTTCTGGTCTGGGACTGGAGAGACATAAAAGGGAAGTCTGTTGTTGAGCCTGGTTATAAACAAATCCACCAACGGCTTTTCCCACAGTGTGAAAAGGGACTCTGTTACAGAGCAGTGTAGAGACCATTCTGTGAGGACTATTCTGCATGGCCTGGACAGACTGTTGCTAATACATTCTTCCTGCCCAGAGTGTGGCGAACTCAGAGTGTGATGTCCTCCGAAGCTGCGCAGCAGAGAAATATCCAGACCTCCACACAAAGAGAAGTGGCATGTGTGCCTCCTTGATGTTGGAAATACGCTTTGACAAACGTGTTGTCAGGGGAGACCATGACACATTGACCCCTTATTCTGGCAATGCACCCTTGCAATGCTGGAAATATAGCCTTCATTTCTAGATTGATGATGCGGAAGGACGATTCGTCCAGAGTCCAATGACCCTGGTAAATTAAATCCTCTGGTTCTAATTGAGCACTCGAACCAAAATCTGATGTGTTGGCACACTGATTGGAGTGGGGGTAGGGTGCATGCATTGGGGACCCAAGTCAGAAACCTGTCCCAAGTCACCCATCAATGCAGGTGAAGAAAATCTGGTCCTAACAGAATCAGAGCTGAGAGTGAATCTGTGTGGTTTCCACCTTGTGAGACAGAGAAACTGTAAAGGGCGCATATGGAGACATCCTATGGGTACCAGATCTGCAGCGGTGTTCAAGGTTCCCAATAGGGATAGCTAAAGGCGAGCCGACAATAATGTCTTTGCTTGTAGCGCCTCTAGACGTGTCATGATTGATTCTATCCAGTCCTGTGGGACCCTGACTTAGTTCTGGCCCATGAGGAAGTTCATCCCCATGTAAACAAAGTCCTGGTATGAAGTGAGCTCTGACTTTTCGAGTTTTGGTAAAGGACCCAACCGAGTTACTGTAGACCAGCAACAGAACAGATCCTGATGGAGGGACTGTACGAACACAGTGGATCAGCCAGTTATCGAAGTACTGGAGAATTGGAGTTCCTAGTAATCGGAGGTATGCTGCTACTACTCTCATAATTCAGATGAAAACTTTGGCTGCGGAAGTGATTCCAAACAGCAGAATCCAGAATTGGAAGTCTTTGTAGTCCAAGCAAAACCAGAGATTTTGTGATGTGAAGGAAATATCGAGATCTGTAAGTAAGAATCCTAAAGATTGACGGAGACCGCCCAATCTAATGGACACATTGTGTTCCGTCTTGAGGACATGTGGTCTCCATCTTGAAAGGTTCAGCCAGATTTTTTTTATTTTTTTTATTTTTTTTTGGGGGGGGGGAACTAATTTGAATTATGTAATACTTACCTATTAATATTGCGTAGCTAATCTATTTCCATGACGGGAAATACCAGACCGTATGATGAGAATGTATCCTCCCATAGCACGTGACTACCACAATTCATCATTCTTTTTCAGGAAGTAGCCTTATTAGTTGGACATCAATGCATGGAGGGAGGAGGGAATCTGGCAACAGCAACAGGTAAGTATTACATAATTAAAATTAGTTTTACCCCCCAAAATACATTTTAATATCAGAAACAGCTTACTCTGTTGCTATTGCGTAGCTGAATTGCCAGTTTGGTGGGAGGCTGATGATCTCACAACTGGTTAAGGAAAATAACAAGGAATACACACCCACAATGTAGAGGTCTTGACTACTGCCGGATGGTATCCGCATGGGCCACTTTTTGAGCTATGACTAGTAGACCCAAAGAAAAATGTGCCTTTGCTTTGGTGAGCCAACGAGCGAAGGTAAAAGGAGGAGAAGGCAGTGTAAGATTGCCAAAACGAGCCTTTCATCACATCCTCCGGAGACAAATGAAGTAATTAGATTCATGAGATAGCAATGGCTCGAACCTCATGAACTTTAATTTTCATGAAAGAAAGATCCCTTTTGGTAAGGTACTTGTAAGCTCTAGCTGGACATAAAAGTCTATCCTGATCATCCCCAGCACAGGTATGACTGAGACTGGGGATCTGGTTAGCAAAGGAGAGAAACCGACTCATAATTCCCACTGAATCTCAAACAGCCTTGCTATATGGATAGAGCATGAAGCTCGCTCCTTCATCTCGCGGACGCTAAGGAGACCAAGAAAAGTCTTGAGGTAAGGTTCTCGAAAGAAGCCTCACTTAAAGGTTCATAGGGGGATTTATTAAGGGACCGCAAGACACATGAGAGATTCCACTTAGGCATCCGAAAGCGAGACACTGGTATTTGCAGTTCGAAATGAGAGTCCGCACCAATAGCAAAGGAGAGCAACCAGCAACAATGAGCCGGACCCTTCAAATAATTTGAGAATTTTAGAAAGTGCTGCACTATAGTCCTTGATAATAGCAACTGACCACTGCCTCTCTTCAAACAGGAAGAGAAGAAAATCAGCCACTGCGCTCAAAGATGGACAGCTAGGATTGATACGATTCCTACTGCACCAATAGCAAAAGATTCTCCACTTGGCATCGTAGACCTTTGACGTAGGTCGCCTCTTGGATTGAAAGATGCACTTGGCGACTTGCTCGAAAACTTCTCCTGTCGGAGAGATTGTTTGAGATGAGCCAAGAGTGAAGGTGGAGAATACGTGGGTTGTAGTGCAGAAGAGACCCCTTGTGCTGCGACAGAAGGACCCTCCTCTTCGGTAACATACCGGGCTGGTCTACCAGCAGGTTGAGAAGATCGTTGAACCACGATCGTTGGGGCCACATTGGCTATCAACACGAGCTGAGCAGTGGAGTTCCTTACTTTGTGAAGTTCTTGTGGAATCATCCTGAAGGGTGGGAAGGCGTGGGCGAACAGACGATCCCAATTCATGCTGAAAGCATCCACTGCCCAGGTTCCCTGATCGGGGACACGGGAGACGTACAAAAGGAGCTTGTTGTTTAGCCTCGAACAAGTCCGCCAAGAGTGTCCTCCAAAGTCTGAATAGGAAATCTGCTACGGATTGGTGCAGAGACCATACAGTGATGACTATCCATCCTTCCTTAAGACAGACTGACCGCCACAATATTCTTTCTGCCAGGAATGTGGCGAACTCGAAGGGTAATCCCTTCCCAGGTTGCCCAGCGAAGGAGGTTCCAAACCTAGATGCATAGAGAAGGGGCATGTGTGCCTCCTTGTCTTCTGAGGTAAGTCTTCACCGACGTGTTGTCAGAGGAGACCATCAAGCAGCGACCTCTTTGTTGTCGACGCACCCATGAAGGGCTATAAACCACTGCCCTCATTTCCAAATTGTTTATGTGGAGGGTAGATTCTTCCTGGAACCACAAGCCTTGAAGAATCAGACCCTCCGGCTCCAGCTGAGTGCCCCACCTTGAATCTGACGCGCCTGCGAACAGAAAGAAGTGGGGATCGGGGGCATGAATAGAGACTCCGGCAAGGAACTGGTCCCGATTGATCCACCAAGACAGATGATGGTGGAAGACCTGACCTAGAGAAATCAGAACATTCAGAAAGTCCCTGTGCAGTTTCCAGTTTGCCAGAAGGAGAAACTGGAGAGGACGCAAGTGTAGTCTGCCTAGGGTGATCAGGTGTGCTGCGGAGTTCGAGTTCCCCAGCAAAGAAAGAAAAAGACGAGCCGACAACATGGTCTTGGCTCTCAGCGTCTCCAACAGGGACAGGATCTTGTCTACTCTGTCCCAAGGGATACGGACTAATCCCCTGTTTATAAGGAAATTCATCCCCACGTAGACGAAATCTTGAGATGGAGAAAGCTCCGACTTCTCTAGGTTGGGTAAGAGACCCAGTCTAGTCACTATAAACCAACAGCAAGACAGGTCGATTCGGAGGGACTCGAGCATGCTATTGTGGATCAACCAATCATCGAAATATTGGAGGATTGGAATACCCAGTGAAAAAAGGTTTAGTCTGTCACCTACGGGGACCCATGGAAGAGAAACACTCTGCAGGAGAGGGATCAAGTCCCTTGGGCCGACCCCCCCTTTTCCTTAGGAATGGGAGAAGGACCCGTAAACCTCTTCCCTTGGCCTCTGCGGCGTGTCCTTTTAGGCGCCAACTGATAAAGGGGAGGTCTGAACTGGGTTTGTTCCTTAAACTGGGGCTGCGTGGCTTTAAAACATTTAGGTGAAGGGCCCTGAGGCCGTTCAGGATGACTTTGCTTCCTGGCCGGTTTGACGGGCCAGGCACAGATGGGAGAGAGCGACGTTGCTGGTCTCTCAAGTCTTGAGACGCCACAGAGAGAATGAGACCTCTAAGAAGAGTCTCTGCCTCTAGGAGAGCAGCCATCAAAAGGTTCTTACTGTGCACCAATAATACCTTGGATGTGTCCAAAGCAACATCCCTGCTGAGGTGGAGAAGCTCCGCCGATAAAGCCATGGATAAGGATAACTCACGTCTTGATGTTTTGCAACTGCTTCCAACAAACGATGAACAGCAAGTGGAGACAAAGATTCCTCCCTAATAAGGTTCAAGGTGGCTGCCGAAAAGAGACCAGTGTGCGAAGCTACGGTTACTAGTGACCTAGCTTTTTATTCTAAGGCCTCCAGTATTTTAATTGGAAGGCGAGCCCAAGTCCCTGTGGAAATACCCACTTGCGTCGCTGCGGCGTCTAATCTGGGAGGTTTAAGGGGCCAATAAGGGGTGTGAACACGATAACTAGCAGAAGAGATTAAAGCTCTCAACGTAGAAGGGGGGGACGGTACATCCTCTACGTTGTCTAGGAAACTCCTGGCCCTTACAAAACCTTTGGGACAGTTCTTTTACCGTAGCCGAGTGAGGAAGAAACAAGAGATCTGGACTAGAGGCAGATCCAGCGAGTTTCTCCAAGCTGGGGAGAATCGTAAGTGTCCTCTGAGCCTGAGGACTTGAACACAAACCACTGGGCAATAGGCGGTAAACCTTATTAACCGCTTTGTCAAACGACCAGACCTCTTCTTCCTCCGCCGCCTTAACCGATGGTTCGGGAAATCATAAGGAAGGGGGTGCCACCACTGTAAGTTCTGTATCAACTCGTTAGAATCCACGAGGAAGGAAAGGACATCATCATCCTGCACTCGAACCTGGGAAGCATGACTATGTGACCCAGTGTTCCTGTGTTTTTTAGGCTGGAGAGATCTGGGAGTAAGAGGGACCTTGCACCGGGACTCATCAGGCGGAACCAGGGGTCTGCCCTTAGAGGCAGGTACGGCAGAAGTATGACAGCTACTCTCAACCCTCCTGGTGCGGTTGGGAGAGAGTCTGTCACCTTCCCTCCTTCTATGGACTGCAGCATCGATCTCACTACCATGGGACCAAGGCCCTGAAGGACATGACTGTATGCAGGGGACTGTCCAATCGCTTGCCATGCAGTGGAAGGCCCCACATCCCGTAAGGGTTTAAAGGAATCATAGGGAAGGGGAGATGCCGATCCGATCCCCTTCCCTAGCCCTACGTCGGTATGACAAATACAAATCCCAAGGGGGATTGAACGGAAGTTTGGAGGGATCGGGGTCTCGACCTGGACCCTTTCCCCAAACCGATGGGCCTCGAATGACCGGTAATGACCGGTACTTGTAGCCCTAGGACCGGTGATCCTCGCCTGGTGACCGGTGCCGAGTCAATGACCGGTCAGGCGACTCTGATCTGTACGAAGATCCTCCCAGATCTGGCAGACTTAGATCGATGCTCAGCCCTTTCAGGGTGGCATGAACCTGTCGCCGACAACGGGCCACGGGGGCTGAAACTGTGCTGTTCTCCCCTCATGGGAGGGGGGACGACTCACTTTCGGCCGACACCGAACCATGGGGCAATATGGGGGGGGTGCGCGACTCGCTCTCTGTCGTAGTTGAATGGAGAGGGTGCTGCATCTACCATCCGGGAGTGGCACTACTCGCTCTCTATTATACATGAGACTCGGTCTCTGTCCTAGTAGAATAGAGAGGGTGATGCTCCTCCCATACGGGAGGGGCTCGACTCGCTCAATCCTTAATACAACTCGCTCTGTCCTAGTAGAATGGAGAGGGTGCTGCACCCCCTTCTGGGAGGGGCGTGACTCGCTATCTGCCTTACTGGATTGTGGAGGGTGCTGCCCTTCCTCACGGGAGGGCGGGAGTCACTCCCCACCCGTCTTGACATAGCTGTAATAAAGAGACACTGAAAACAAGATAATGGTGATATATATATAAATATATAAATAACTGCTTTGTAAACGAACCTTAGCAGGAACTCACCTGCAGGTGGCTAAACCACTCTAGTTTTATTTCTCTCTCTCTCTCTCTCTCTCTGTATATATATATATATATATATATATATATATATATATATATATATATATATATATATAAGTAAGTATGTATATACACAACTATATATATATAGGTAGTAAGATAAAACAAGGTGACATAAACCAGATTTATCGAGTACTGGATACGAATAATAAGCAAAAAACCAGCTTAGTAAAATGATTTAATTAATACTGTTGCAAAAGGAATAAATTCCTATACTAATTAAATTTAAATTGAACCGGAATTGAATATAAAACACACATAAGAAGAAAAGAATGGTGTGCGACTTGCTTTCATGAGCTTCAAAATTAGCCAACCAATCAGAATTAGGGGAAATTAATTTTCGATGCTTTCGTGAGTTTTTCAAAAAAAAACAAACAAAAGTAAAATCAACTGGTTGGCAACAGGGATAGGGAAAAAAGTATAATTAACCTACCCTAGCTGAAGAAAACAATACGGAATTCTCAAAAGGCAATAATTAATCCCCCACAAATAATACGTGAATGGGAAATAACTGACTAACCAAGATTAAGAACAGGACGTTTCTTGGTATGAAATTGCCAAACTCACACGAGAGTTGAATATTTCCAGACAAGGAGAATACTGGTCAAGGATTAATACCAGTTGTAGTTTACGAAAAACATAACGAAAGAGCACATTTCGCTATGTGAATTCGTCTAGCGAAGACGATTTCTCAAGTTATAATTTCACCATCTTCATCAAGATGACGACCGGAAAAAGAATGATGAATTCTGGGAAGCCATGTGCTAAAGACTGTGGGGGTTTACACAGAGAGTCCTATTCGCTAGAACTTTCTAGTCAACCCTATGGGAGGATGGATTCTCATTATACGGTCGGGTATTTCCCGTCACGGAAATAGATTAGCTACGCAATAGCAACAGAGTAAGTTATTACTGATATTAAAAAAATGTTTAAAGGGAAAGATAGATTACGAGATGAAACTTTCTGCTTTTCTTGGTGACCAGGAAGATTCGGGAGTAGAATGCGGGAGACGGATTGTTCAGAACCCTTTTAACTCTCCCTTTCTGTAAAAGGGTGTGCACCCCTTTCTTTAATTTCCCCAGATTGGTTTGCTGAAAAAGTATTCTGGTCCTTGATAGAGAGGGTTGGTCCTGAAACTGTATTGGGTAACCCTTGCTCACAATGGAAAGGACCCACGCATCGTCCGTGATGCTTGACCAAGCCTCTTAAAAAAAGAGGCAGAGACGAGCACCTACGGGGATGTTTCGGAGAGGAATGCATTGGGGGAGAGGTCTGTCCGATCCCTCTTTCCTTCGGAACGGAAGGAGGTTTAACGAACTTCCTTCTTGGGAGTCTTCAGCGACCAAGCCTTGGACCCGACAGTTGAGGAGGAGGTTTAAATTAAGTTTGCAATGCTGCATCTGTTTAAAGAACTTTACGGATGGCTCCTGAGGTCAATTTGCATTATCACGCTTCCTGGCCAATTGTGATGTGCCAGGAGTAGTTGTAAAGAATCTGTGTTGATGATCCTTCAGATCTTGGGAAGCCACAGGAGTATATCGAGTCCTTCCTCCTCATGCGAGGGAGCAACATGCTACTCTGAACGTGAGATGTGTTCGGCTTCTCCTCTCACTCGCGGGCTGTGATACACTCCTCGAACGTTTAATCCTTCCTTCTGGAGTGGTTTCACCTGTCTCCGAAGACATTGGTCCCATAATCCCCTGTGACCCAGAAGTGCAAGACAGAAACCCGAATATTCTGAAAAAGAGGGGGGAGGGATGTTTCCTCCACCCTCTATATGTGAATCTGGACCATAGTTTACAAAATGCACAGTGATTTTTCCATGTGCATTTTGAACAAGTGAGGCAGTCTGGGTGAGTGTCCCAAGGGTCCTTCTTGTAGCCACACTTTCCCCCAGACTGTCCCAACATTGTTCTCTAAAGAACAAAAATTTCCTGCAAGAAAACAATGAATAATGACAATATGTTTTAATATGTCACATATGAACTCACCTATTTTTTTTATATTATACGCTAGATACACCACTGAGTGTATACACAAGGTAAACAATGGAAACGTACCTGTCTTTTCTTAATGGCAAAATAAGACATTCAGTTGTTAAACCTTTATTAATGAGCAATTGCAAACACACACACAATAACAATGTGACATGTGTCACAAGAACAAATATCAATATACAAAGATGAAAAACACCAAATTGGTGTTTAGACAATTAAATAAGAAAAAGGAATGCATAATTCCTGCTATGTTATGGTAGGGCTTCAGCTGCGTTATTCCTTAACACAAAGACTTACCTGTAACCAGTTGTAATTGATATTAAATATGAGTTTACCCTAACCCCTAAGAGGTAGGTTACAGTATGGTAACCTAAGAGGTCACTGAAAGAAAAAATTTCTAATAGGGACAGGGGGTACCAGCATGTAAAAAGAATACGACACATGTCCATTAACATGGCGTCCTTGAAAACGATGACTGTTCTGCACATGGGCATGCAAAATGCACTAGTTGACCGTGTCTTATTGACAATTCTCCACTGTTTAGGAGGATGTATTCACATTAAATGGACAAGGTTTTTCCACATGAAAAGGAGTAATCTATGCAATAACAAATTTAAAAAGCGACTCAAACATGACAAAATGTGAAAAAGCTTGTTTTTATTATGGTTGTGTTATTCTTGTCGTAGCTATATACCAATTCTGACCAGTGTTGGTCAAATAATGCCTAAGATATGCACCTTATAATGAATCAACAAACAAAATTTTGAACAAACAAATAAACAGAAAACACTATTATACTCTTGCGATGCTTGTCAAGGGATAAACATTAATTTTGTCCAAGATGACTAAAATAATGCTGAGCTACATAATGTAGCATATATTTTCTAGACGTCATTCTTTTTACTTTTTAAATCCATTTATTTTCAGATTTTACCAGAATTGAATGAACATGTAAATTTCAGGGCAAAGAACTGATATCTCTGAAGAATTGTATGGATTCCATATAACTATCATGGATTCCATCTAAATTATTTCAATGGAAAATATTTCATGGCAGCCTATTTTCTTATCCTTTTATTTACACTAAACAATTATCTCAATATTCCATAGAAACCACAACAGGAGTTTCAATGGAAAATCCATTGATACCATGGTGATTTCAGAGAAGGGACAATCACATAAGATCCCACAACATTAAGGGTATAAAAGTGTGAAAACGTACTGTAAAATTGACCCAGTATGCATTTAAAGGAGATGTACCACAATTTCCACTGCTAGTATTCACTGTGCATGTAGCTGTGCTGTTTGAAAGGATGGCACTGACTGAACATCCTGAAGATGGAGGAAGTGGAGCCACTGAAAAAGAAGTTAAAGTTTGAATATGGTAGGCGCATTTTAAAGTCTGAATAATTACATGCTCGGCACAATAATGTGTTTGATTAGAGAAAAGAAAAGAGTCAGAAGTAGAAAGAAAAATTTGTACACATTTCATCAGTTATTTTAACTTGTAAATACCTTAACAATAAATAAAGCAAAGTTCTTCTTCTCCTGACTCCGATCACTTTGTGTTTGAAAGTAACATGTTAAATATGCCACTTTCATAGATTTTTTTATTATTTGAAATGAATGAATAAATTCACCAAAATATCTTACAGTATGACCGTGAATTTACATAAATATGTGTTCATTAGAGTCATATCCCTTCTGACAGACTGATAACGGACAAAGTCATCCTGCATCAAATTGGTACATTTTTTTTACTCATCTGAGGCATTTGTGGCAAGCCTCTAATAAGGGTGACAAATGTATTAAAGGAGTTAAATAATTTGAACGTAATTACAGTATGGTATTTTATTTACATCAGGAGATGCAGTCGCTCATTGGTTAGCTTGACAGACTTACAACCAGAAGGGGTGCAGGTTTGAATACAGTGTCCAGATTAGGCTGGGCTGTTTGGCATGATGTGTCTCTGTGGGCAAGGCACTTTCATTACCTCAGTACAATATAACCTAATCTATTTACATTGTACAAGTCCTGATGAACTTAAAAAGTTTATTGGTCAGAGTTTTCATACCATCAATGTGTACCCTCCATTTTAATGCTAGATGTTATGTAACAAGTAATATCAGAAGTTAGTAAGTATGCTACGCAAAGGCTAACAAAACAACAGGTACAACTGCATTCAAAAGTTGTTATGGTCTTAACATAACAGTCTTCTGGGAGTATCACAGAGAATCAGTAAAACTCCCCATCTCCTGGACAGGAGGCAAAATCTCCCATTTTTGTTTACTTTTAGATTCATTTTGTGAATTTCCATAATGTATTTTATGTATTTCCCTAAAACAGATCAGAAAACAGACTATACATTTTCCTCCTGTAAAAAGCAGAGTTTTAGGAATGCATGTGTTGCCACAATGGCAAACAAAGGCCATTCCAACACTTCCAATGAAACTGAGTATAATAATTACTAGAGGACATTCAATTATATCTATGTCTTGAAATCGTTTTTAAACAGCTTGGGAAAATACGCTCACTGACACTAACAGATACCTAAGAACCCTAAGCATAGACAAATGTATTTCAGTTGTGTTGGGATAATCATGCAAGTAAAATGCTAGAAAAAAAGGTAAAACCTGATTTGAGTTGCCTCTGCTATCAGAGATTACCTGTCATTTATGACCAAAACTGTCATACATGGATTGAGTTTTGAAGAATATAAAAACTCTGCTGTAAGGAACCACCTTCTGAATGTGAGCAGCAGCTACACATTTTGGGTAGAATATGTGTTTCAACACTGCTATGAATGATTGCATGGGAAAACCTGATAACACAAGAGTCCCTCAGATGGACTGATGCTTAACCAAATAGAATTTCCAGGAATTCAAGATAAAAATGGTACATTTTTTTAACTGCTGAGTGTTGAAATCATCTCTGATATTCTTGAGGAATAAAAACATATTCATATTGGATGTAAACTAGCATAATTTTCATTTATTACCAACCAGACATCAAATGAAGTCATTTCGTGAAGAAACTGTGTTGATATGGTCATCCATTCAGGAGGAGTAGCAAGATTTTTAAGATGGCCATCACAGTGGCAAACTGGATGCAATGGCAGCACCATTTTTTTAGGACCAACAAGATATCATAGGAAGTCTTTTTCATGAAAACCCGATGTCGATATGACCATCCATTTAGAAGGAGTAGCAATAACAAATTTTTCAAAATTGCCACTATGGTGGCCATGTTGGATGTCAAATCTGTATCATTTTCATTTAGGACCAACTAGACACCACAAGAAGTTTTCAGGTGAAAATCCTATGTCAATATAACTTTCCATTTTGGAGTAGCAATAAAAAGGTTTACAAGATGGCTGCCATAGTACTGGCTGTTAGATTGGCACAATTTTCATTAAATACCAATCATAAGATGCCTTTTGGTAAAAACCCAATGTTCATATGACCATCCATCCAGGAGAGGTAGCAATAATGAGGTTTTCAAGATGGCCACCATGGTAGCCAAACTGGATAAGATATAGGCATCATTTAGGACCAACCGGACATCATAAAAAGTCTTCTGGAGGAAGATCCCATGTTAATATGACCATTTATTCAGGAAAAGCAATAACATGATTGTTAAGAAGGCGATTGTGGTGACCATATTGGAGATCTGAATGGCACCATTTTCATTTTGGGCAAAATCAGACAACGTAAGAAATCTTATGATCAAAACCCCATGTCAAGATGACTTTCCGTTCAGGAGTTGCAACAACAAGATTTTCAAGAGGGCCCCTGTGGTGGCCATAATAGATGGCCAAGCAGAACCATTTTCATTTAGGACCAAGATGACCTTATGATGAATGTGTTTGCTTTAGTTTTATGTCATTATCCTGCCATGATTAACTTTTAATGAAAATCTCTATGCTGCTTTGGCTATATGTTTACCACAAGTAATCATAAGATATTCAACAACGCCAATACAGAGCCATATTGTATGTCAGATTGGCGTCATTTTCATTTAGGAAGAACCAGGCACAGCCTTCTGGCAAAAATCCTATGTAGCTTTTACTATTCATATATGAGAAATTGTGATAACAAGATTTAGTGGCCATTTTTGAGGTCAGATCAGCACCATTTAATATAAAATAGACAACGTAAGTCTTTAAGTGAAAACCGAAAGCAGATACGACCACCAATTCAGGAGTAGTGATAGCAAGATTTATATGATGGCTACCGTTGTGATCATAATGAATGTCCTAGATGCACCATTTTCATTTAGGACCAACTATATATCATATGGATTCTTGCAGCAAAAACCATGACATCAAACATTCACTCAGAAGGTTTGTTTTTTTGTTTGCTCTTTTTATGGCACAGCAACACAAAAGTAGTACTGAGGCGATTGGAGATTAATGCCTTGTGCAAGGATACACAACAGTAGCTAACTTTTGCTGATCCAATTGTAGGATATAAACCTGCATCATTCTGGTCATGCGTTCGGCATGCTAGCCACTGCACCACTGCAGCTATTAGTTGCCTCTTTTGACATTCAGGAAGGCACATCAGGTCTATTCTACACCTCAGTCCTGCAGAGGGAACCATTCAGAAAAAGTTTTGAGCAATACGAAGATTTTTAAGCTGACTACTATTGGATGTCGGATTGGCACCATTTTCATTCAGGACCAACTAGGCTTCATATGAAGTCTTTTAGTGAAAACTCCATGCCAATATGAAAATCCATTCAGGATGAGTAGTAATAATAAGATTTTCAAGATGGCAACTGTGGCAGCCATACTGGATGTCCGAGGGCATGTTTAATGGGCACCATTTTTATTTAAGACCAAATAAACATCACAAAAAGATTTGTAGTGAAAACTGAACAGCATCTATCTCATTTAGAACCAATTAGACATCACAAGAAGTTTTTTATAGTAAAAATCCCATGTTAATACAATAATCCATTTAGAAGGAGCAGTGAAAGCAAGATTTTCAAGATGGCCACCATGGCAGCCATATTAGATGTCAGATCAGCACCATTTCCATTCAGGACAAAGTAAACTTCAGAGAAAGACTTTTAGTGAAAAGCCATTGTAAGGGAGAAAATTTATGCTGATCTCTGCAGAGCACATTAGTGTGGCAGATAATAATTAACTAGATTTATGAGGAAAGATACCGTATTAAATCGCTAGAATGCGATGGTTCTAATGTCCCTGTTTGGGGGAGAGATTGATTCTTAATTAAGCCTTCATTGTTAACAGTCATACGTAAGGTTAAAATGTCAAAGTTGAAAGGATGCAGAGCCAGTGAAAGTAGTATTATCTTTTGAAATTTTTCAGAATCAGTTATTTAAATAGTGCGCAAAATAGAGGGTTACTCTAGCCACGATGGGCGTGTATTTATAAAAGGCGGTAGATACGTTTAATCTGATTGGCTACGTTAATTAAGGGGTGTGTTTCCCAGACGAAATTTCATGTTTTAAATATTCCACATCGCAAAAATTAATCAGTCCAAGTTCCTGTGAGAGGCTGGTGAAATCTTGACTCCTAGCAGAACAAGGCGAAATTCTTTTGTATAAACAATTGTTCAAGGGAGAGGTGTTTGGAAGTTGAGGGACACAATTTTGGCGGTAGAAGCGAGCGAGTCTCGAAAGCACAAGGTATTTGCATCAATCTCATGTAATTCGTTGATATCAATATAATTATTTATTTGAATTTACTTGTTTAAATTCGTACATCAGTTTTCTTGATATGAGTATAACTATTTGTTTGAGTTCATTTGTCTGAATTCGTACAATAATCTTCTTTATATGAGTTGTTCGAATTGTTTGAATTTGTCGTCTTGATTGTTATAGGAATCATGTATTCTAAGAATTTCATGCATTACTTTATTTAATATGTAATATGAGTTGTGAGAATCTTGTGTGAATTTTTCTGCCTTAGATGATATGAATAATGCATGCGAACCACTAATGTAGTTAAGCCATGAAGTGAATTTCATTGATTCATTTGTATAATAAAGACGTGAACTGAAACTGTTATGTCTCGTGTGATCTTAGAGTGAGTTAGTGACGAAATAAACCGTTAGAAAGTACATTAATCTACTGAAACTAGGTTTGTTTATCGTCTGTCAGGTTTGGCCTGACCAGATAGCCTTTGGTATATGTTTGAATTCCGATAGGACGATATCTGACGTAACGAGAGTGGGGTAATGTTCTATTTCCCATGAGGAAATCTGACAGAATATTTAATTTGCTTCTTGTTTGTTTTAAAGGGAAAATAGCTCCACCTATCCACCTACCTACCTACCCACACAAAAGTTTGAGGACCGAAAGAGGCTAGATAAGAGAGAGTGAGAAGAAATAAGGGGAGAACATCAACCTTGACCAGACAGCAACATTGAATTTGGAGTGACCAGCAATAACAAGGTTATGCAGGCATGCTAGGCAATTGATTAGATTGTTCACTCAATTCTATGATGAACTAAGTCTATCATTTTAAACAGATCGGCTAATTACATAATTATATTTGTGTTGAAATTCGGTAAATGATTTCAAAAAGAAGTGTATTTTTCTAATGTTATGTATTATCTCAATTTGTTTTATGTAATTGATTAAATTGTTATATTTAATGTACGGGGGCTCGTGTTATTCTGTTATGTATCTCTGCTCAGATCTCTATTTATTCCATCTATAAATTTCATAATTTATTTTATTATTTACTCGATCCGGTCAATAACACCGAGGTCGATCATCCTCTAGATAATGATAACCAACCAAATAGTACACCTGTAACTAGGTATGCAGAACAAAGTGGGCGGTCGTCTTGGGATTAGGTCATTTTATTCGAGTGAAGAATCTGAGCAAATATAGAATAGAATAAGTATCTAAACATTGATAATTTCGATAGTACTTGTTAAGAAATAGCGATTGGAGTGAATCGAATCATTGTCTGCTTATTTTTGTATATTCTGCGCATGCAATTTTTTTGCCATTTCTTTTCATATTGTTATGAAAATATTGTAAGAGATTGAGGCACATTTCTTTGCTGTTATTCACGCCGTTTCGGGTCGTATTCTGAATTTGTGAAGTTAAAGGGGGGAATTACCTTCGTATTCTCTTGGGAGGAGAGATATTTAGGCCAAACCCCGCAGTAGTAATTACGCCTTGTTTAGTGTGTAGGCGTTACGCTGAATTTGGGGAGAAATTCTAGCTGTGTACTGGCCGTTTATTGATTGTTTGTGCAAGGGATAGTCTGGTTTAATTGATTAGGGGCATACCAGAAGTAGGGTAAATACGTGTGGGGCTATTTTCGAGCAGGGCAGCAAGACTAGAGGGTAGGTAAAGAACTTAGTTCTTATGACACCGTACAAGTAGACTAGGATGGCGAAAGACAGACAATTAGTTAGGGAATTTAAGTCGATTGGTAAGGACGAGTTAGGTTACGAAGGGACCTAGTTAGCTGAATTTGTGGAGCGAAGTGTTAGAGAACACAAGGAACAACTAGCCGCGTAGTGAGAGAAAGAAAGACAGGCAGCGGAGCGAGAGAAAGAGAAAGAGCTCGAATTCGCCAGATTGCAAGCCGAGGAGAGAGCTAGAGAACGCGAACATATGTTAGCAACGGAGAGGCTGAGGATCGAAGCAGAGTCCAGAAGGGGTGAAGACCTGAACAAATGTTCAGGACCCACAAGTAGGCCATCTGAAGACAGACCACCAATACAGATCACCATGCCCCATGTTCAACGACAAGAACGAAATCATTGACAACTTTTTGACGCAGTTCGAAAAGTTGGCACTGGTTCATCAACTACTCAAAGACCAGTGGGCTATCAATGTTTCGGCATTCTTACAATGAGCATCGAAAGACGTCTACCATAATATGACACCGAACGAGGTAGACGACTACGACGCTCTGAAGAAAGCGCTACTACTGCACTATGAGCTGTCGTCGGAAACGTTTCGGAAACTGTTCAGAAAATCGTCGAAGATAACTACAGAAACGCATAGCCGCGTACGCGTTATTTTTGATAAATGGATGAAAATGACGTGTCCTGCGCTAACGTATGAAAGCATACCCGAGGAAATTTTGAAAGAGCACGTGTTAAGTACCTACAGGAAAGACTTAATAGTGTTCTTACGGGAGCGTGACTTTTCAACCTTGGATGACATAAGCGTGATGGCTGAGCGCTATGAGAGCGCGCACTCGCGTCCAACCACCTGAGGTGGCAGGGACCGACCTGGCATCTGCAAACATAGAAAGACCGCTGAGGGGTACCCCAAAGACGGAATGGTCAGAATGGTGGGTGGCTAGGGGCCGGAAATCACAGCCGAGAACATTTCCGTGGGTCGGGGAAGACTCAGGGGGCAGAGAAGGATACCACAGGGAGGATAGGTGAGCTCGTGTGTTACGGCTGCAACAAACCAGGCCATGTCATTAAGGATTGCAGGAAGTATCGTCCGACAACGATTAATTCGGTAACTAAGAATACTGTTAGGAAACTGAAAACAGTGGAGTTGACTGACACAGCGGTAGCTACGGTTAATGATGAGATGGCAATCGTGCTGTATGTTACCGGCTGTAGTTACCCAGTCTTGGTAGATAGTAAATATGTCAAGCCTGGAGATTACACAGGCGAGACAGTTGAAGTCCAGTTTGCTAACCGGACGAAAAATTCGCTCCCAGTAGTTAACATTGACCTTGATTCGCCGTATGTAAAGGGACGAATTCAAGCAGCGTGTTTGTCGGGTCTGTCTCATAACGTAATATTTGGGTGTAGGTATGTGTTGCCACAGCCTAACCCTATGACATGTACGCCTGTACACGTGGGGTCCGTTGAGACGAGGGCTATGAAGCGAAGGTCAGGGTAAAAGCCGCTGAGACCCACGACTTCGCCCATAGACAATTTGCTACCTGACGAGTTGAGGAAACTTCAAGAGGAAGACTTGTCTCTCAACAAGGTATGCAGGTACGCAAAGGATGGATCCTTACGGAAATTGCCAGAAGGCGAGGTGAAGTTCGCGACGAAACGCGGTAGTTTGTACCGGTACGCCAAGAAAGGGACCGATACGTTTAAACAAGTTGTTGTGCCCATAGTGAAGCGAGCAGAAGTGCTTAGGCTGGCACATGAGGGTCTACTTGCAAGCCACATGGGCATGGCGAAGACCAGAGATAGGTTAGTGAGGGAATTCTACTGGCCAGGTGTGTATAGGGATGTTCGGAGGTTTTGTTTGTCGTGTGACAAGTGTTAGCGAGTGGCACCTAAGACCTCCCATCGCCCAGTGCCACTAGGAACCACCCCACTGATTGATGAACCTTTCTCGAGGGTGGCGATGGACCTAGTAGGTCCGATAAAGCCTGCGTTAGAGAGCGGTAATCGTTATATACTAATGATAGTTGATTACGCCATTCGATACCCGGAGGCCGTTGCGTTAAAAAAACATTGACTCAGTTACGGTGACTGAGGCTTTGTTAGGAGTTTGGTCGAGAGTTGGTGTTCCTGAGGCGATACTAACTGACCAGGGGATGCAGTTTGTGAGCCAGGTGATGGACGAGGTAAACAGATTACTGTCCATTAGACACCCGACAACTACCCCGTATCACCCGCAGTGCAATGGTTTGGTGGAGCGATTCAATGGAACCTTGAAACAGGCTCTGAAGATGCTCTGTGAAGGTCGACCCAGGGATTGGGATCGATACCTTCCCGCGATACTTTTCGCGTACCGCGAAGTACCACAGGCTAGTTTAGGATTTTCACCTTTTGAATTAGTCTATGGGAGGACAGTTAGGGGACCCATGACTGTATTGAAACAGTTTTGGACGGATGAACATGCATCCGAGGAAGTGCGAACAACATACCAGTATGTTGTTGATCTCCGCAACAAGCTGGAGGAGGTTTCTAAATTGGCTCAGGAGAATCTCTGGGACGGAAGGGGACGTCAAACCAAGTATTACAATAAAAGGACGAAGGAACGTCAGTTCGAGGTAGGTGACAAGGTGGTGTTGTTGTAGAAAAAGGGTGGACAGAACTACCGTATCCAAGTAGGAGACACGGAGAAACTGTACCACGTAAATCTCCTGAAACGTTACCGTGAAAGAGAGACACCCAGAGAGTTCGTGGTTGCTACAGTTGTGACTGAAGAACCCGTCGACAACGGAGGAGAGGCGGAAGTACTCCCTAGTTGTCATTTGACGGGGGAAGAAACCTACGTCGATGTTGTCCTTGACGAGATGTTAACGTCAGAGCGACGTAAGGAAGTGGAGTCGTTATTCCAAGACTACTCAAGCGTCTTGACAGAACGACCTGGGAATATGGATTTGGAGGAGTTCACTTTGAAGCTACTGGACGAGAAGACAGTGAAATTGAAACCATATCCGCTACCATACGCGAAATTAGAAACTGTCCGTAATGAAATTCAAGCTATGATCGACTTGGGAGTCATAGAACCAACTGAGTCAGCGTATAGCTCTCCTGTTGTTTTGGTACAGAAAAAAAGACGGTACACACCGATTTTGTGTCGATTCCAGGAAATTAAACAGGATCACTGAATTCCAGGTAGAAATGTTACCCGATCCTGAGTCCATATTTGCCGGAGTGACCAACGCGAGATAGTTTTCAGAAGTTCGATCTTTCTTGGGACTGGCAGGTATTATCGTCGCTATGTTGCTAACTTCAGCGCTATTGCCTGCCCATTGACTGACTTGACACGGAAAAAGGCTCCGACGAAAGTTATATGGACAGACGTATGTGAACGAACATTTCAGACGTCGAATTACAGGCCGACGTCAGATGCAGTAGTGAAATTGCCGAATGTGACAAAGGACTTTGTCTTATGTACTGACGCTTGTGATAGAGGTTTAGGGGCAGTACTATTGCAAGAGTATGATGGAAACTTAAATCCAGTTGCATACGGTAGTAGGAAATTGTCGAATGCAGAACGCAATTATTCGGTCTCTGAGAAAGAATGCTTGGCAATTATCTTTGGGATATCTAAACTCCAACGTTATTTGTATGGACGAACATTTATTGTGGAAACTGACCACCAACCACTCGCCTATTTAGCACAAGCTAAGTTGACAAATGGACGATGGTCATTATATCTACAGCAGTACCAGGTCCAGGTACGGTATATTAAGGACAGTGAGAATGTAGGGGCTGACTGTTTCAGTAGACTAGGGACGTTTGAGGTGAAGGTTCACCTGAGGACGTATAGATGACTCAGATTACATCTCCAAAATTTGGAGAGTAAAAATCACTGATTTTACTGGGGGGGGGGGCTATGTAAAGGTGCACATTTATGTCGATTACTGAAGAGCACATTAGTTTGGCAGATAATAATTAATTAGATTTATGAGGAAAGATACCGTATTAAATCGCTAGACTGCGATAGTTTTAATCTCCCTGTTTGGGTCGAGATTGATTCTTAATTAAGCATTCATTGTTAACGGTCAGACAGATTGAAAGGGAAAGGTTAATTTGAGGTCAAGGTATCGAAAATGTCAAAGTTGAGAGGATGCAGCGACTAATTGTAAAGCCAGTTGAGGTAGTTTTATCTTTTGAAATTTTCCAGAATCAGTTATATAGTGCACAAAATATAGGGTTACGCTAACCACAATGGGTGTGTATTTATCAAAGGCGGTAGACACATTTAATCTGATTGGCTACGCTAAATAAGGGGTGTGTTTCCCATTTGAAATTTCATGTTTTAAATATTCCACATCACAAAATTTAATCAGTCCAAGTTCCTGCGAAAGGCTGGAAGAGATTTTGACCCCGAGCAGAATGAGGTGAAATTCTCTCGTATAAACCAATTGTTCAAGGGACAGGTGTCTGGAAGTTGAGGGACACGATTCTGGCGATAGCTCAACCTATCTACCTACCTACCCACCTATCTATCCACATATCCATCTATCTACCTACCTACAAAGCCAACCATCGATGCAAGTATAAGTATCAACGTAGAGGGTAGAGAGAAGAGGCATCCCACACAAAGTTTGAGGACCGAAAGAGGCTGGATAAGAAAGAGGGAGAAGCAAAAAGGGGAGAACATCAACCTTGATCTGACAGCAACATTGAATTTGGAGTGACAAGCAATAACAAGGTTATGCAGGCATGTTGGGCAATTGATTCGATTGTTCACTCAATTCCATGATGAACTAAATCTATCGTTTTAAACAGATCGGCTAATTATATAATTATATTTGTGTTGAAATTCGAGAAATGATTTCAAAAAGAAGTGTATCTTTCTAATGTTATGTATTATTTCAGTTTGTCTTTATGTAATTGATTAAATTGATATATTTCACATACGGGGGCTCGTGTATTCTGTTCTATATCTCTGCTCAGATCTCTATTTATTCCATCTATAAATTTCTCAATTTATTTTAATATTTACTCGATCCGGGCAATAACACCGAGGTCGATCATCCTCTAGATAACGATAACCAACCAAATTGTACACCTGTAACGAGAGGTGCGTTACAACCATGTTTAGGATTTATTTACAGTATTTTTATTATCTGTGTTCGTCGGGGTGGCAAAGGGTGTTGGTTTTTGAAAAAATAAAATATGGTGTGGCCCAGGACACAGCCAATAAATACTACTCCTATCACAATATATCTGCAAAAAATGTGCATATAACAAAATAAAGATATGAACTAATAAAAGATATGCAGATTATACTTTAGCTCAGGTTCTTGCAATTTAAATGATTCATTCTGCATCAAAATGCATAACGTCTGTGTTGCATGGCCTTCATATTCAATGCAAATTATAAAACACTAATTACACTTTATAACCTTACCGAGAACTAATAGCGTTGCTTTGGCAGTTAAAGAATTTCCGGTTGGTATAAGTGTACTTCGATATGCATATATTCCAGCATCAGCAATAGTAACATTACTCAAAGAAATGCCATATGTTCCATATGTATTCAAACGAGATGAATAATTTATAACAGGTGTAAATTTTGTTCCGTTGCTGTCAGCAATTTTGCCAGTAACAAAAAACCAAGACTTTTTTCCAAGGATACTTTCTCCTGCATCAAGACTGATGTTATAGTCGATGTTAGCCAACGAAGAAGCACATTTTGTGGAAACTGTAGGGTATGTTGTAAATCCTGTAAAAATAAAATAATAAAATAAAAAATTGTTTCTCAACCAGATGTCAGTGCTGAGAAATTATATTTCATTTCATACAGCAAACTACTTTATGGTAAAAGTATAAAGCCCATTCCTCTCATAATATAGCTTTCAAGGTCCGTAGCTCAAAATCTTATGGAGACAACCCTGACACTGATGCCACCAATGTGACCATCGCTGCTTGAACTATATGACACCTATACTACACAGGCAAGATAAAACTCACATGACCAAAACAGATCATTGTTTATTCTACAATGGGGATGTCATCATCTATTATGTCACTGAATTTCATTATATAAACTGCTCCTAGCAAGCTCTAATGACAGTGTCATACAATTTATTCACACTGTAATGTTCTTTTTTTGTTACATCCTCTGTGTCATATCAAAGCTGTGCGCCAGTTTAATTAAATTAATGCTGCTCTTATCAGCTGCCAAAGCACTGGTAGAAAAAAAATCTTAAGATCTTGCTCATCATAAAACTCACTGGAGATCTTGATGACTGAAGTCTATTTACCACGTTTACTCAAAATCGGACCAAAAATAGTGAGCCAATTGAGCTTATCAGACGCAAGATCAAATCATTACTATGCATGGATCTTGCTCATATATATTATCAAAATGATGTGAGATCTTAATCATATATGCCAATATTCCAAGTTTGATCAAAATCTGATCAGAAAGATGCCCTCAGAGTGATAACAAGCCTAGTCAATCAAATACAAGATCACCTCATTAACATGCATGGATCTCGCTCATTATTAAACAGGTCAAGATCTTAACAATATGACATATTCAAAGTTTGATAAAAATCAAATCAGAAATACTAACTCTAGGGTGGTAACAATTTTAGCAAATCAGATGCACGATCACATCATGAATATGTGCGGATTTCGCAAATTGTCAAACTTGTCTGAAATCTTGATGATAAGCATATATTCCATGTCTGATCAAAATCAGATCAAGAATATGTTTCCAGAGTGTACAACAAGCTTGGCCAATCAGATGCATGATCACCGCAATACTATGTATGAATCTTGCATATTAGCGAACTTGTCTGAAATCTCGATGATATAAGCATACATTCTAAGTTTAATCAAAATCAGATCAAAAACAACAATGTTGACAGACAGACAAATGACATACAAAGGACGATGGACAAAGCACAATACCATATGCTCAGTACTTAGCCTTAAACCAGGTGTGGTGAAAACTTGAGTCAGGACCTTTGACCCTAAAATCAATATCAGAATGAAGACTTTCAAGTTGTTCATTGGAATGGAACAAACTACAAAGTCTGGTCAAAATTCACTTATATGTAATAAAGAATTGTATGTCATAAAATTGATGTTACATCCCAAAGTTTTCCAAAAGTTTGAAAGTTATTGTAATTTGCTGATGTTACTTTATTTTGAAACATCTGATTAGGGGCAATTTATATCAATATGGACAGGGCCATTGCAAGTTTGAGCTGGATGAAACGGTGCGCAAGACCAGCGTCACCATCAGTGCCCCCCACTAGGAAATAAATACGGTAAACTCCACGAAATGGCGCCCCCTGGACTTGGCACCCCAGGTGGTTGCCCATATCGTCCGCCCCTTACAATGGCCCTGCATATGAATTGGTACTGCATACAAAATTAACTTATTTTTTGTTCAGCAAAATATGTAATGTAAGACAGAAAATATCAAACTTAATGTTGTGATTGTGTGATAGCAGAGGCACCAAAGAATCAATCTTACTCACTATGTTGAACATTAAGATCAGTATATGAAAACTGTAGTCATTAATTGGTTGGAGATATAACAGGATGCCACTTTTGCTTTGTCACTAAAGATTATAAAAGACTTTAGATGGTTCTCCAAATAAATAACCAGGAACCTGAAACATTTAATTAACATACTGTTTTTAAATCACTGTCTTGCAGTGTTATTGGGTTAATATTCTTAATTTGGTTAATTTAAGTTTCTGTGTGCTTTGTTACATGCATGGCAAGGATGCATTATTTGAAGCACCCACTGTCACATTACATTATCTCTCTGATACACTGAATGTAAGGGGGGTAATTTTAACCATTTTATGTTATTCTCACAGATGAGTCATTACCATTCTCATGCATTTTTGTTGTTGTCGAGGAAATGTGATGTCAAACTCACTTACACTTTATCACTATATTGCCTCCATGATTATATTGTACAGAACTATCTTGGTGTGAGAAAAAATCCAAAGTAGAACACAAACCCACTCTGCTGCCCACTTAAGTCACTGGTGCATGCGTCATAGTCCTCATCTTTTTTCAGGACTTATGGTACATCAGAGCAAGATGTGAGGAGGGATTCTGGCAATACCGACATATAATTATTACATCATTACAATTAGTTTTACCCCCTAAAAAACTACATTTTAATATCAGTAATACGTTAGCTGTCGGTATTGCACAGCTAAATTTGTCAGTGTAGTGGGAGACTGATGGCCTAAAGAATTGGTATAAACAAAGAAATACTCCCCCTTACTCTAGGAATGTCCACTACTGTAAGTCTGTCTCCACTTCAACTACTTTTTGTGCCACAGCAGGCCTTAGAGAATAAATGCCTTTGCTCTGGTGTACCAAGGAATGAAGAAAGAAGGAGAAGGTCATGTGTGACCCCCAAGTGCCATCTTCATAACAATATGAATGAATTAGATGGTTTGGTTTTGAGGGGTTTAATGCCATTTTTCAGGACATGATATGCTTATACATGGCAGTATGTATATATGGTAGAGGAAGAACCAGGGAAGACCCCAGAAAGAACCACCACCTCCAAGGGAAGCTACTGACAAGTCTTCTCACATACCCACATTGGTTGAGCTGAAACTCAAACTTATGCTGACAGAGGTGAGATGTGTGAGTGATCTGGAAAGGCGAGCACCTTAGACCACTTGGCCACCTGGGGCCCCTGATTGAGTTAGATAGGCCCATGAGGTAGCTGTGGCTCAGACCTCATGGGATTTAATCCTCATGAATTAAAGATCCATGATGGTTAGCAACTGATAAACTCTCTTGATAATTTGTACAATCCACCTAGAAACAGTGGACGCTGAAATGTCCGCAGAGCCCTTTAAGAGAAAAAGATGCTTCCAACCCCCCCCCCCCCCACACACACGTTTTTTTAGAAGCAGCCAAGTAGAATCTTAATGTCCTAACTGGGCATAATAGTCGACCATCCGTAGCACAGATATGACAGACTGGGGATCTCTGTAGGGAGTGGAGCTACCAAAGGTAGCTGGTTTCTGGCTAAGAAGTCGGGTAGGCAAATTAGAGATACCAACTTGTAACTATCCTGTAATCATAACCAAAGAAGTTCAATAGATAGGACATGAAGCACACTCAAAAAGACAAACAAGAGGTTCCCTTTTGGCATATGTGAGCAAGAGATCAGCCTTTGCAGCTCAATATACTTTATAAGGTGAGCAATGTTAGAATCTGAACCGATGGTCGGGTCTTTCGAAAACTTGAGTGTGTTGGATAGGGCTGCCCTATAACCCTTGAGAGTAGAAACTGGGCATTTGTTCTCTTCAAAAAGGAAGAGAAGATAATCAGCCAACGTACTCAAAGAGGGACAGCAAGGATTACCGCCTTTCCTACTGCAACAATCACAAAAGATTCTGCATTTGGAATCATAGAGTTTGGACGTGGAGCGTCTCCTGGCCTGAATGATGCACTCTGCAACTTTGCTCAAAAACTTGTCCTGATGGATAGATCGCTTGAGATAAGCCAAGTGTAAAGGTGTATAATCTGTGAGATGTTGCATGACAGTGAGCCCCTGTTCTAAGACAAAAGGTCCATCCTATGAGGCAATGTCCTGGGCTGGTCTATCAGCAGGTCGAGAAGATCAAAGAACCTTGATTGTTAGGGCCACAAAGTGGCTATCAAGATGAACTGAGCAGTGGAGGTCCTGAGTTTTTGGAGCACTTGTGGAATCGTCGTGATGGGTGGGAAGGCGTAAGTGAACAGGTAATTCCATTTCAGGATGAAAGCATCCACTGACCAGGTTCTCTGATCTGAAACTGAGGAGAAGTATAAGGGGAAATTGTTGTTCAGTTTTGTTGCACCCATGTAGGGCTAGGAATATTGCTCTCATTTCAAAATTGTTTATGCGGAGGGTGGATTTATCTAGTATGGGTCAAAGACCCAGCTGGGCCACTATTGACCAGCAGCAGGACAGATCATGTCTGAGGGACTCTAAGTGACCATTCTGGACCAACCAGTCATCAAAATACTGGAGGATAGGAATCCGAAGTGAATTTAGTTGGACAGCGACTATTCCCATGACCCTGGTAAATGTTCTGGGTGCAGAGACCGCAGGTACTTCCTGTTAGGAGGAAAAATTGTGATGTGGAGGTACGCATCCTGGAGGTCGATGAAAACTGCCCAGTCTCCCTTGTTTTGAAACCAGGAAGACCTGGGAGCATAAGTCCTGAAACTGGTCGTTTAATACCCTCTCTAATGTGCCCTTCTGCAGAAAGAAGTGCGCATATTCCTTTAAACACACACCAATTGACTGGTGGAATTGCATGGGGATCCCTGCCAGAGGACGATATTTCCAGCACTGATGCCAGTATCCTCCTTTTATGAAAGAGAGGACCCACCCATCATTCGTTATGCTCGACCAGGCTTCAGAAAAGAGGGCTAGTCAGGCGCCGCTGATAGTGAATTGTGTTGTTGGTCCCGCAATTTAATTGAATGCAAGAGGGTCAACCACTTAAAACCACAGAGGTAATGTGTATCAAGGTAGGTTATCCTACTGTTTGGATTTCCCCTGTCTGGACACATAGGGCTATTCACTTTCGCATGACGCCGGCTCACCATCGAAATGCCGCCACTGCTGCCCTTCTTGGCAAACAGGTGAATGTTGATGTGTGTAAACAGCTCAAGATTAACACATGATATTTAGTGGGGCATTTCAGCTCATTCCAGGCACATTTAAGTAATGGGCCGGGTTGAGGCAATAATTCTTTAGCAATATGTTACGGAATGCCTCAAACAGATCTGCTGTTGTTGTTCGTCCTTCTAGTTCGATGATGACCATGACAACACTAACTGGTTTGGTTTATGTGAGTACGCCAGTGGCTGATCAGGCCAATTAGTGCTCTGAACTCTGTCTGTGGCACACCGGACAGGAGATGCTGCTTGGGGTAGCTTGATCAATAGAGGACATGCGTTAGTTCTGAGATTAACGCTGCTCACGCTTCTCCACTGCCTCTGCAGTTCTCCTCCTTTCAAAGTCTGTAGCTCCAGTATGGACGAGACTCTGCCAGGTGGAGCGATCTTGAGTGAGATCTTCCCATGACTCAGGGTCAATGTTAAAGTTCTTCAAGGTTGAATTGAGGGAATCTTTGAAGCATTTCTTTTCAGATCTGCTAGCAGAAGCATGTCAGTCTTGAGAGCAGAGGTCACAGTAGCTTCCCAGGTTCTGGCAGCCAGATGTCTTCCACATGTTCATGATCTTTCTTGGTTATAGCTTCATGGTTGATATGGCTGTAGAAGGCCTATATCAGCTGCTCATGTATTGGTATAGGTATACCCCCTTGCACGTGATAAAACTGTTGTCCCCGCGCATGTGTTGTGAGGTTATGTGAAATGCCTACTTGCCAGGTTTTTAAGCAACTTTTCGAGGCTGCAGCTCATGAACTGCATACTGTCAATGAACTGCAGCTGTCCCGGCAAAGATGTCATGTTTATCCATGTTGTTTGGGATCATGTTGATGCCCTCTGCTGACAGCATGCCGATGACTCCCATGATGAGGTGCCTGTCGTAGCCACACAGAGATTGTGGAACATCACTGGAATCCTTGTTTTCTCTGGCTAGATGCACAGTCTGAGGTTACATACTTTGTGGGCTGTACCACAGTATTTGCTGATAATATGGCAGTTGTCTGGGCTTCCTAAAACGTCGAATTGGCTGAAGATGTGGAGGCACCGGCAGCAAACACGCTTCTTTTTGTTGTTTTTGTTGTGATTAAATACCATACAGCTTCGTTCTTTTTTATTCACACACAGAGGCTCTTTTTGCCCATGGTCAGCAGCAATAGGTCTGCAGTGTGTGACCTTACTTTCACACTAATGTGTAGTGGGTAGAGTTCATTTGCCAGCCATAGGTGCTAACTGCAATTTATGGGCCGTGGTGCGCTCACCTTCATGGGGAAATCAATGCCAGCTAAGTTTAACTCCCCCAGGTGCTGGTTGTAGTAATAGCTGATTGGTTAGTATTATCACATGTTGGGTACAGAGCTGACAGAATAGTCAACTCGAAACAGTGGCTGTCTGTGTTGTTAACACTGATAACAGATCACAGCAGAATGCACTTTGGTGTTGGAATGTAGCTCTGACCTCATAATGGGCAGTAATGAGGCTCGAACCTGCACCTATGAACTGGAACTATAGGCTCAACCCTACACCTGGGACCTGGAACTGGTCATCACGCCATAGATGGTTGATGGTGAGGCAGTGAATTAAGCAGCTCGTCTATCAAGTTTTCAAAGTTATCCTGCGAAACAGGCTGCTCATCTGCAACTGGTTGTGGGGCTAATGAGCCCTAGTCAATGCAGTATTGTGTCCAGTATGTCATCATATTCATTTTTGGTTATTTGCCCTCCTTGGACCAGCTCATTCAATTGAGTGATAGTAGGCATTGCTGAGGCTTATCACCAAACACCGCAGTCCTCTGATTATAAATAAGGTCTGTCACTAAAAGCTGCAATCATAATTATTTTAAGCTTAATCTCCAATCATTCAACCCTCTAAATGTGTTGTAGAGTCAACATTAGCTAGCAAAGAACCTCGTAAACTGCCTCCTTGTAGTGGTGTTGTCCCCACAGCATGGGCAGGTCTCATGATCAGTGCCAACACCAACCCTGCATTTCTAGCATGGTTCGATTACACATTCTTTCCTGCTTCGAGCAGCATGCATGCCACAGTACACACATATGCGCAATTGCGTTTACCACTAAACTCCATGTCTGAGCAAAGCATTATACCCTTTTACATATATTAATTTAAAGAAAAATATGACACACCTCTCCATGCAAACCAACTATATATTGTCTTTGCATTCAACCCAAGAAACACCCAGTCTGAGCTAGCCTCGTGGGCGGGGCGGGTGGCTCGGCCGGGTGGACAAAGAGTGTTTTGGACCAGCTTGTGTATGCATGTGAGTGTGTGATTTGACAACTGAAGCAAAGCAACACTTTAAAGGATCTCAGAGCTTTGAACCAGCCCCTAGGTAGGGGATTGGGTAGCAGCTGAGCCAAAACCATTTTTAGGCTCCATGAAAGTTTAGACCATACCCTGGGTAGGAGGCTTATTTAAAATTAGCCTTTCATATCTACCCTTCCTCCAATTAATATTGGTGGGCCAACATTCAAAAGAACATGATCCCAGTCTGACTCCTTTATCATAGCCAAATACTGGAACACCTTCCTCTTTTGACTTGGAATGAAACTACATGTCATCAGAGGAGGAAGAGGGAATCCTTGCAATAGTAGCAGGTAGGTAGTACAGAAATTAAAGTAGCTGTACCCCACAAAAACTAAATTTTAATAGCTGTAATACATACCTGCCACTATTGCATTGTTGAATTTACCAGTTAGGAGGAAGGCTGATGGTATCAATTAAACCCGAATAGAAACTAATTGCACCTACCCTTATGGTAGGAGTGTTCACTACTACAGGCTAGTAGAAGGCTGAGCAACATTGTTTGCCATATTTATAGGACCCAACAAAAAAATGACTTCGCTCTGGTGCGCCAAACACTGAAGGCAAAAGGAAGAAAAGGTAATGTGAGACTGTCAGAAGTGCTCTTGGCTCTTATAACATTCAAAGAGGAGAAATTCAAGTAGGCCCAAGATGTTGCAATAGCCCTAAACATCCTGGGCTTTGATTCTCATTAAAGAAAGGTCCTTCATGGTGAGGAACTGATAATTTCTCTTGATAGTGCGGACAATCCACCTGTAATTGGTGGCTACCAAAATATCAAAAGAACCCTTGAGAGGTAGAACGAGTTGATTCTGACCCTTCCTTCTCCCTTCAAAGGAAGCCAAATAAAACTCTTAAATCCCTGACTAGGCAAACTTGATCATCCCTAGCACAGATATGACTGAGACTGAGGATCGCAATAGGAATTATAGCTATGAAAGTAGATGATTTTTAGCCTGAAAACCCAGGTTGGTAAAACCGCATGTCAATATGATTTTTCTTTCAGGAGGAGTAGTGATAAGATTTTCATGATGGCTCCTGTGGCAGCCATATTGGACATTAGGACCAACTAGACATCAAAAGAAGTATTTTCATGAAAATCCCATGTTGATATGACGTCCGTTCTGGAGTAGCAATAACAAGATTTTCAAGATGGCCACTGTAGCAGCCATACTGGATGTCCAAGTAGCACCATTTTCATTTAGGATCAACTAGATCATGGGATGAATGTGTGTTTGTAAAGTTTCATGGCAATCCTCCTGATAGTTTCGAAGAAGCAGCAATAAAAAGCTTGTGATCATGGATGAATGGACAAGGGACAGACGAAGGACAACAGACCATCCCATAAGCTTTCCTGGTCCATGACCAGTTGAGCTAAAAATTGCTCTATGCAGACTCACGAAACCTCAGACCCATTTCTATTCTCCCTACATTTATCTGAAGTATTTGAAAAATTAATTCCTTAGCAAGTGTATTCTTATTCCAATTACATTCTCAGTCTTTAACAAAGAACAATTGGGTTTTCACAAAGCTCAGTCATGCCAAACAGTTTTAACTAAAGTCACCGACTGTTGGCTACAGGAAATAGACAAGGGGATCCTAACAGGTGTATAATTTCAACACTGCATGAAGGCTTTGGGTTTTATCAATGATGTTTTATTATTAACTTAAAATGCTATATATTTGATAACTGATGCAATAAACTGGTGCACATCCTAATTATATATCAGGAAGCAATGAGTTGTTATCAGAAATGTTGAATCTGGCTCAATGGAAATTAAGCATGGTGATCCCAAAGGGTCTATTTTAGGCCCATAGATCTTTCTTATTTTCATAAATGACTTTCCTCTATGAACAGAGCAGACAAATGCAAACGTATCTGCAGACAATGCTTATATAACAGCTTCAGGTGGTGATGCAATTACACTATAAGCTCTGCTAGACTATGATATATGAAATATTGAGATGTGGTCAAAACCAAATAAAATGGCTATAAATGAAACAACAAGAATACTGTGAATGGCACATTATATGCCCGCCCCTTGTTTAATAGTCTTATCTGTAGACACTAGTAGGGTATGGTTAAGTCTGGAGATTATTGACCAGCAGGTCTCAATTACCTTGACCTTTGATAAAGGCATGCACTCTTAAACTAAACTTAATGTTTACAAACCATTATTTGCATATTGGACTTAACATGACCATAACCTCTGACCTAAAGACTCCAGAATCTATAGGTGTCTTTATTATCCTAAGTGCAAGCCATTCAAAAAGTTTGGTCAGGAAACTTACTCAAGAACAAAAGCTATTCTGCAAAACCCATTTTTCGTTGAGACACGATGACATAGACCTTTAACCTTTTGACCGCAAATATCAATAGGCCTCTTCCATGCCTTAAGCATGAGCCCTCCATGAACTTTGGCCACAATACAAAGTTTAGAACTGAAGTTCTTAGGCAAAAACAATTTTTCTTCTTTGAAATACAGTAACCTTGATCTTAGGCCTTTTGACCTAACAATTAATAGGTTTCTTCCTTACCCAAAGTGCAAGTCATCCACAAAGTTATCCTCCATGTCTGTGATGCAGAACTAAAATGTTATTGTGTGAAAACCCTTGCTCTTTTTTCAGTAACCTTGTCCTCTGGCCTCTTTGGACCCAAAATTTATAAGGCTGTCCCATACCCCAAGTGCAAGCTATCCACAAAGTTTGGTAACTATGGTCAACTGGAGTTATTGTGCAGAAGAAAACAAAATGTGTGGTTATCTAAGAAGCATTTTACTTCTGACAAACTTAAAACGTGTAAATTGGCAATAAATGGTAAACTCACTGACAATGTTAAGTAGATTTAATTAGGAGGTGATCTCATTTTGCTCTTTTGCATAATAAATGGAATAGAACAGAAGTGGTTGCTATTGGGGAGTGGTCTTTCTTCTGGCTAGTCGCAATGGGAGGTTGTGCTGTGAACAATATACTATACATGAAGAGCTGGCTAGAACTAACATGCATAATTTACTTTACATAAACTTGCTAGCATGAGCCCTGTGAATAGAAAACAGATAAATATACAAACATAGCTTTCATAAAACTGGAAATACCATACTGCAGTACAGGGAAGTGCTACAATGTGCTAAAAATGCTAATTGTTAGTATTTCTCTCAAAATAAGGCATTGTGTATATTTACTGGAGTGGGTGCGGTCATAAATGTATATACAATAATGTATGTATTACAAGCATCTTTAAAACCACTTACCTGTCCCTTTCTGTATACAGCCAATGAAATGTACCAAAACCAGTAGGATCAATTGAAGTTTTTTAAGATATGCTTTCTCCATATTTATTTGGTCTTCTATCTGAAACAATACAGTACTCTATGAGTATCACTGTTCATGTGCAAAAAGACTCGACTGAGGTTCTAAGGTTATTTATTCTTAGGAAATAATAATCACATATATTTAAAAAACCTCATAGGTGAAGTTGAAACTAAGCATGACTCCTTCTATAGTAGTGGGATTTGTTTGTAAGCACTGATCTATTCTGTGTATCAATAGGGAGATGAAGAAGTTGCTATCTACCCAACAAACAAAAAACAAAAAAAAAAGCTAATTCTATGGCATGCCATGCCAAATAACCATGCTTTGTACTACATATTGCCTCAGCTTCCCCCTTGCCTCCATTTCTGGATTGTGACCAAATATGCATAACCTAAAATCTGCTACAGATATTAGACTGTGTTGTACTTCTATGATTGTATATATACTTTGGTCAAGTGTTATGTATGATATTTATATAATATTCTAAATAGTTTAAGAAATTATAAATGTTTCTTGACTTTAATATTTGCTTAAACCTTAATGTTGTTTATCGGGAAAACCTGTTTAACTAGTGTCCTTGAATTAAGTTGTTTACTTACTATTTGAGTTCAAGGATAGTTTTGATAATTTGAGGTCAAGGTTGATTTTGTTTACAGATAAAACTTGAATTCCCTTAGGAGTTATGTGTTAATGGTCACACATATATTTACTATTCTAGAATGTTCTGTCATGTGACCTATCTTTATATATAAAATGTTTAATGGACAGTTTTTCAGTTTCGACATTACCATCAGTCTTGTAAAGAGCCATTACAGTTGTGGAAAGTCATTCCAAATTCTGAGAGGAATTATTTAAAATATTCATTGGATTATAAAAGTGCTCCAAGACTTTTGGATTTTGGAATTTTATTTATAATTTTGGGATTTATGTGAACTTATTCAAAGATATTTTGGAGTACTTTTCATTTTGGCATATCAGAACATTAAAGACTACAGACACATCAGGACATTAAAAACCATTGACACATCAACACATTCAAGGATACAGACATTCATTCTGAACATTCTATATTTAGGACACTAAATATTATTGGATTATTTGGATTTTAATACACGTTACTGTAAGTGTCTTTTTGATTTTCATTTTAATTATCTAGAAATAAATTACTTGTTGATTTTTACTTGATTTGTTGGTTTCACTTTATTTCTGTTACATTTTTCTTTGACCATAGAATCGTAACACAAGAATAAATATTACAAAATGTCACCCGTGTTCTCCCCATGACCTTTCATCGTAGCAGTCACACTACACCATCATTTCAGCCCATGATACTTTATAGAACCTGCCGCTACACTTTTATGTTTCTTACTATTCTTATAAATTAATCTGTTACATAAACATCCTGTCACCCGATTCAAAGCCCTATTACTCAAGTGACACCTGTTCTAACAACTTCTTGAGTATTTAATTAAGATAATCCAGTATAATTACTCACTCTCTTAGCCGTTATATTTTGTACTTTGCTAAACTGCCCGACTGCCGATGCACAACCTTTGATGCGGGTTTTGTCTTTGCACTGACATAGTCAAGTGTTCAGCCAGCGATGATAGAGTCTGCTGGTGGTGCATGTTATGTATATTTCAAACATTTTTTCCACTATCAGATAAAAAAGTTACACATGTAACATTTTATGTTAGGAAAATTCTTGTGAAAATGGACAAACCACCTTAAAAAAACCCTGCAAAAGTATCCTATGCCCATCCAGCCACATGTTGGCCTGGCTAGCAAGATCAGAGATTGGTACCACCAATGGTGATTACGATTCAGATAGCGTGATTTCCCAGAAGAAAGAGCTTAAAAAGACAAAAGAAAGGGGTTCAACACTGAATGGAAGACTTCATATTCCTTGGGGGATCATCTATAAAAGACGTCCGCAAAGCTGGGGGGAGGGGGGTTTGTTCAAATGCAGACAACTGCGGACAGGGGGGGGGAGGGGGTGTAAAGGACCTTGCGGACGTCAGCAAGCTAGTATTTTTTGTTATGATATTCTGTGTTAAACAGCTGCTTTAGGCCTACTGAATGTATTCCAGTATGTTTTGCGGACGTCCTTTATGGGTGATCCCTAAGTATAAATTATTTGTTAATTTCAATTTGTACGATTCGTGCCACAGAATATATATGAATGTGTTGGCTGACCATGCGACTGCAGAGCTAGTGTAAAGACTTTTTTAAAGAAAGAACTTTCTGTTTATTTTCTTCTTTGTTTTGAGCTACATGTTGTGATGAGATCAGTGAGCGTTGTATTTTGAGAGCACCAGCTATTACACTGCTAGACCATAGAGCAGTGTATAATGCTAGATGGGGACGTCCGCAGCCGGGGTGGGGGGTGGGGGTAAGCCACATGCAGACAAAAGCGGACACGGGGGAGGGGGGTAGGAAAACAGGTATTATCTGCGGACGTCCTTTATGGACAACCCCTGGTGGAAATTGCTGGATTGGATGGTATATTTCCAATATTGCTAAATGTAAGGTTCCGATCTGCTTAGTTACCAACAGGTGAGATGGGGTGGTGGGGTGGAGGAGTTTATGAAATTGCCAATTCTAAACAATCGGCTTTCAAAGATTGTTTTAATGCATGTCTCAGATTTTAAGGTGAGCAGTAGTTAACTGTTGTTAATAATATAACTTGTGAGATTTATTTGACAGGTGTGTTTGGACATAAAGGCATTTATATCTAATGATTAACCCACCAGGAGGATTTTGTTCAAAGCGTGATCGATGTACCAAAAATGTAGCACCCACAAGTGGTGCTTATGATCCATTGTTTATGTGATAATTACAGGAGTCAGATACATACTTACTGCTTAGCAAACAATTAAATGGATAAAAATTAATGTTCTCAATCTAAACAATCGGCTTGTCAAATATTTTGATGCATGTTACTGATTTCAAGGTGACTAGATGATAATGAAGTAAATGGATAAAAAAAGCGTTCACAAATCCTTTGATTATGAATTTAAATAACTCATTATAAACAGTCTAGCTTTCATTATTTTTGACGTAGTTGATGAGTCTACTATATTATCTAGGAAAAAAGGAAACTTGATGAAGTTTCTAGATCTAATGAACCTGTTTTAAAGAAAAATAACTAGTATGATGTTACGAAATGTGCAAGAAAGTTCCAATCATTGTGGATTAATAATATTGGGCTTTAATATTGCTCAGGTCCATGAATGATCTGCTCCCATCACCAGCAAATCTGTACAGATGGAACCTGACTGATGATCCCACCTGCTCATTATGCCTGAAAAGAGCTACACTCTAGCATATTTTATTGTCGTGTCAGGTTGCCTTGGCCAAAGGGTGATACAGATGGAAACACGACAAGGTCTTGAGAGAGATGGCAGATATGTTGGAGACAGAACAACGGAAAGTATGATGTTTACATATTTAAGTTATATCCTACATATTTAACTTTGTTATTGGTTATAAGATGTACACAAGTTGTTTACTTGGAATTCGAGGTCAGGGTTGCATTTGTTTACAATTATACTGGCTTTTCCACAAGAATTACTTATATTTGTCAGGTAAGTCATATGATTTTCTAGAAAATTCTGTTAGGTGACCTGTGTTTATATATAGGAAGTTTGGTAAGCAGTATTTCATTCCTATGCTAACTATCAGTCTTAAAGGAATTTGGTTTAATACTCAGATGCTTATAGTTGTTTTGTGAAAATCAAAGCAAATTCAGAGAGAGGAATTATTTATTTACAATATTCGTTGGAAATACTAAAGTGATCTTAGGCTTAAGGACTTTTTGAGATTGATACATGACTTTCGGATTTTTGTGAAATCATTCAAATACATTCTGGATAATATAATTGTGGTATCAGGACATTCAAGACTACTGGCACAACATAACATTCAATACTAATGGTATATCAATACCTTCAAGGCTACTGGAATACATTCGGAACATTCTATATTTTGGACTTGTGATTAGTACACTTAGGATTATTGGATTATTTGGACTTTAATTCACATTATTTAAAGTGTTTTTTGAATTTTCACTTTTAGAAATAAATTGCTTGTTGATTTTACCTTATTTTGTTGGTTTCATTTTCTTTCTGTTACATATTTTTAGACCATATAGTCGTAACAGAAGTCACCAAAATATGTTTCTTGTATGTTCAGTTCATACAACTATTATGTCTAGATATGGAGTTATTTCTTCAATGGATAAAAAATGAAGGTCCTATTGACCCTATTATAGACAGTTTTCCCTCACTGGTTAATTTTTATAGTAAAAATTACTTGCCAGAGATAGTTCTTGGTAACATGTGGCTGTGAATGTGGAAGTTTTGTTATTTGTTAATACTGGTGCATGAATCCACCAATAAGGAGAATTTAAAAAATAAAATTAAAAAATTTTTAAAAAAAAATATTTCAGAATGTGAAGGTCATTATGTTGGTATTTTAACTCATAACACTTACTTGATAACACGTTGGATCCATGGTCATCTATTCATCTCTTGTTTTGTGTACTTTTCATGACCTTTTTTCATATTTTTATCTACACATATAAGAATGTTGGGATGTGTATACATTTTTAACAGTCTGGAGAGAATTCAAAAGGACAAATCATTCCAGTCTGGGTTAAATTCACTTCATTTAAAACCTGTTTCAGGACAGTTGTTCCAAGAAGCAATGATTCTTAAAGAAAATGTCATCTTAAAGCAAGATTATGTTGTCACTTGCAAAGACTAATTGGATTGTCTGTAGTCCTTGTGATGACTTCATTTCGTCATTTGATATGAAATCAATCTTCAGTCACAACCTTAACCAGTCACCTGTGTTACAGTAGGGATGGTGAAATAACTTATAAGCAAATTGTCCTTTGGCATAGTTGCACAAATTTTATTAGAAATTAGTTATCAATGGTCATTTAAAAGTTTGTTGAAATATAAAACTGAACTGAATTCAGGCATATCACATTATGATGATAATGTGGCAAACGAGGTAACGCTACATTGAAAACATGTAATTGTGATGAGCAATTGAAAAGTGGAGGCCATGTTTAAGTGTTAGCTTCAATGTTTATGTTCAGATTTAAAATGAAAATCGAGTTAGTTGTTATTCGTTTAGTGTACAAGATAAAGTTATCTATAAACTCATAATATATGATATCTGTCAATGTTATCCATTTGCAATTGTAATAAGCAGCAAGAAATATTGACTGTTGTTGTGCAATTATTGAAAATATTACAAAATCTTTGTGAGCAAAGCATTGTCATTGATTGATCAGGTGCTGGCAGTTACCTATCATAACTAGCTCAAGCAAGAAAAAAATTTTTAGTCTGACATGTTTTACTTTTTATACCAGGTAAAAAGGTTTAATGTCCATATTTTCAGTATTGTGCTTGCTAGATTATAGTATTCGCACAACCTCCAGTTTGTTTGTACCCCCCTTCCAATTTTAAAAACGAAAAGCATGAAGGATTTGAAAAATGCACAAAATTTTGTCATTTCATTCATCAATTTATAATTCCTAACCTGATTTTCGCCAGGGAGTCCTTAACACTGTCAAGTTATTGATGTTTCAAACCAAATGGAAGCTATCGATGTAAACAAGCAGACAGACTGCTCACTGTCCTTTTCTGGTTTCTAGAACAGTCCATTTAAGTAAAAACTGTTTCATCTATGTCCAAGATTTGCAATGTCTAATTTTAATATTTCTATAAAACAAACTGAAGAAATAAACAGGAGAAACACTTGTTCAAAGAGATGTAACTCCTAAATGTACGGAATTATTGAGATTATCAAAGACGGTGAACTATATCACATCTGTCGCTTGAAAATATAGACTCTCCTGTGCAAATATGGCGACAATGCTACTGAAGAAACTCCTGTTTGATTGGAAAAATGGCAACAAGTTGACAGTGTTCGGGACCCCCTGACGACAATCAGGTTAGCAGTTATAAATTGATTAATGAAATGACTACGTTTTGTACATTTGTTTATATCCTTTATATATATATATATATATATATATATATATATATATATATATATATATATATATATATATATGTACAGAATAATCAAAGTACAAATATTCATATAAAATATTTCGTTCATCTGAAATTTGAACTTTTCTTTAGGAAATCAACTGATTTTGGTTAATAAAATGATAATTGTGCTCTCTGATAAAGCTTATGAGATAAAAATGAATTATATGAACATTGCAAAATAAACTCTGTTCTCCATTCAAATATTTAAACACATTAAATGGAGCACACAGTTGGCTTTTGACTGAGGTGCATTATACATTCAATATAGTAATTGTCACACATGCATATATACATACATGTATATATAAAACCTTACATTGCAATAAATCCTTTTACATTACAACTGACAAGATAACATATCAGCTGATATGTTATAAATTTGCTCTGTAGGCAGTGCAGGTTGCATGTTTGAAAACAATATTGTACATTTATAAACCTAACATAAATCACGAATATCAAACAGTTATAGATCAGTAACAACTGTTGCAGTTCCTTTCAGCATTATATGAATTCAAAGGGAGTGGCATTCTACTAGCCAATAGTAGATGTTTGGAAATCATGAAATGACCAAGTTGAACATCCGATCTGAAGTCTTTTCATTTACAACCAACTATACATGGAGTAGCAATAGAGAACTTTTGTAATGGGTGGATAACAGACAATATGCCATTTGATAAGTGTTTTACTGCTCCCTGACCAGTAGAGCTGAAAATTTTGAAGAAATTTATTACTATCATCATGTTAGAAAACTTGGCTTTTAGGTTGCATGTTAATTCGTTCTTTTTCTGACCCTCACCATCCTATGTACCCTCACCATCCTATGTATGTTTCAACTGAAAAATATTTTAATTACAAAATTATTCATACATTATATAATAGTTTTATTTAAAATGGTTTTTTTATTTCGGAGGGGGGGGGGGGGTTAAAACTAATTTTAATTATGTAATACTTACCTGTTGCTATTACATAGCTAATCTATTTCTGTGACGGAAAATACCCAACCATATGATGAGATTTCATCCTCCCATAGGGTTGACTAGAAATTTCTAGAGAATAGGACTCTCTGTGTAAACCCCACAGTCTTTAGCACGTGGCTTCCCACAATACATGATTCTTTTTCAGGACGTAGCCTTACTAGTGGGACATCAGTGCGGGGAGGGAGGAGGGAATATGACAATAGCAACAGGTAAGTATTACATAATTTAAATTAGTTTTATCCCCCATAAACAACATTTTAATATCAGTAATAGCTTATTCTGTTGTTATTGCTTAGCTGAATTTGCAAGTTTGGTGGGAGACTGATGATCTCACAAGTGGTTAAGGAAAATAAAAAGGAATACCCACCCACACTGTAGAGGCGTTGACTACTCCATATGGTATCCGCATGGGCCACTTTTTTGAGCTACGACTAGTGGACCCAAAGAAAATTATGCCTTCGCTTTGGTGAACCAGTGAGTGAAGATTAAAGAAGGAGAGATTGTCAAAACGCGGCTTTCATCACATCCTCCAGAGTCAAATAAGGAAATTAGGCTCATGAGGTAGCAATGGCTCGAACCGCATGAACTTTAATTTCATGAAAGAAAGATCCCCCTTGGTAAGGTACTGGTAAGCTCTAGCTGGACATAAAAATCTATCTTGATCATCCCCAGCACAGGTACGATTACGACTGGAGATCTGGTTGGCAAAGGAGAGCAACCGACTCGTAATTCAAATTGAATCTCAAACAACCTTGCTCTATGGATATAGCACGAAGCTCGCTCCTTCGTCTCGTGGACGCTAAGGAGAGCAAGAAAACAGTCTTGAGGGTAAAGTTCTTGAAAGAAGCCTAACTTAAAGGTTCATAGGGGGATTTATTACGGGACCACAAGACATATGAGAGATTTCACCTAGGGATCAGAAAGCGAGAAACTGGTATTTGCAGTTCAAAACACCTGATCAGGACTACTACATGTAAGTGAGAGTCCGCACCAATAGCCGGACCCTTCAAAAAATTTGAGAGTGTTATAAAAGGGCTGCCCTATAGCTCTTGATAGTAGAAACTGCGCATAACCTCTCTTCAAACTGGAGGAGAAGAAAATCAGCCACTGCGCTCAAAGATGGACAGCTAGGATTGATATGATTCCTACTGCACCAATCGCAAAAGATTATCCACTTGGCATCGTAGACCTTTTGACGTAGATCGCCTCTTGGATTGAACGATGCACTTGGCAACTTGCTCGAAAACTTCTCCTGGCGTAGACATTGTTAGAGATGAGCCAAGCGTGAAGGTGGAGAATCTGTGGGTTGTTGTGCAGAAGATAACCCCTGTGCTGCGACAGAGGGACCCTCCTCTGTGGTAACATCCCTGGCTGGCCTACCAGCAGGTCGAGAAGATCGTTGAACCGCGATCGTTGGGGCCACAGAGGGGCTATATCAACATGAGCTGAGCAGTGGAGTTCCTTACTTTGTGATGCACTTGTGGAATCATTCTCAAGGGTGGGAAGGCGTAGGCGAACTGACAATCCCAATTCAGGCTGAAAACACCCACTGTCCAGGCTCCCTGGTCGGGGACTGGGGAGATGTAAAAGGGGAGCTTGTTGTTTAGCCTCATGGAGAACAAGTCCACCAAGAGTGTCCCCCAAGGTCTGACCAGGGAATCTGCCAAAATATTCTTTCTGCCAGGAATGTGGCGAACTCGAATGGTAATCCCTTCCCAGGTTGCCCTGCGAAGTGGGGTCCAAAAACACCAATGCAGAGAGAAGGGGCATGTGTGCCTCCTTGTCTTCTGAGGTGTTGTCGGAGGAGACCATCACACAGCGACCCGTTTATTGTCGACGCACCAATGAAGGGCTAAGAACCACTGGCCTCATTTCCAAATTGTTTAAGTGGAGGGTCAAAATATTGGAGGATTGGGATACCCAGTGACCTTAGTGGGCTGCAACTACTCCCATGACCCTGGTAAATGCTCTGGGTGAGGAGGCTAGACCAAGTGGCAGAGTGCGAAATTGGAAGACCTCTCCATCCAAGCAAAACCAGAGGTACTTCCTGTGAGGAGGAAAGATAGGGATGTGAAGATACGCATCCTGAAGATTGACGGAAACTGCCCAGTGGCTGGGCCTTATGGCCTTCCTGACTGAAGCTTCTGTTTTAATCTTGAAGGTTTCCTCCTGCAGAAATTGTTTTAGGGAGGAAAGATCGATAATTAGACGAAACTTTCCCCTTTTCTTGGGTACCGTGAAAAATGCTGGAGTAGAAAGCAGGAGAATGGTTGTTGAAAACCCTTTCCACTGCACCCTTCTGGAGAAGGGAGTGTACCTCTTCTTTTAATCAAACCATATTCAATTGGTGGAAGAACATGTGGGTCCTCATTCAAGAAGGAAGATCTCAAAACCGAAGACGGGTATCCTCCATGTATGATAGAGAGGACCCATCCATCGACCGTGATGCAAGACCAAACGTCTGAAAAAAGGTTTAGTCTGGCACCTACGGGAACCCACGGATGAGGGACGCTCTGCAGGAGATGGATCGAGTCCCTAGGGCCGACCCCCCTTTTCCTTAGGAAAGGGGGAATGGCCCGGAAGCCTCTTCCCTTGGCCTCTGCGGTGTGTCCTTTTAGGGGCCAACTAACCAAGGGGAGGATCTGAACTGGGGTTGATGCTTAGACTGGGGTTGTGCGGCTTTTAAAAATTTGGGTGAAGGGCCCTGTTGCCAATCAGGATGACTTCGCTTCCTGGCCATATTCGACAGGCCAGGCGCGGATGCGAGAGAGCGATATTGCTGGTCTCTCAAGTCTTGAGACGTCAGAGAAAATGAGCCCTCCAAAAAGAGTCTCTGCCTCTAGCGGAGCAGCCCTCAAAAGGTTCTTACTGTGCTCCAGTAATACCTTGGATGTGTCCAAAGCAACATTCCTGCAGAAGTGGTTAGAAGTCCCACCGATAAGGCCATGGACAATGATAACGCATGTCTTGATGTTTTTGCCACTGCTTCCAACAAATGATGAATAGCAAGTGGTGACAGAGCCTCCTCCCAAAGCAGGTTGTAGGAGGCTGCCAAAAAGAGATCAACTTACGAAGCTACAAGTTACTAGAGACCTAGCGTTTTTGCTTTAAGGCCTCCAGTGTTTTAACTGGAAGGCGAGCTCAATACCCGCTTGCGTAGCTGCGGCATCTAAGGTGGGAGGTTCAAGGGGCAAGTAAGGTGTGTGAACCCAATAACTAGCAGAAGAGACCAAAGGTCTCAACGCAGAAGGGGGAACGGACCACCCTCTACGATGTCTAGGAAACTCCTGGCCCTTACAAAACCTTGGGACAGTTCCATTTACCGCACCTGTGTGAGGAAGCAACAAGAGATCTGGACAAAAGGCAGATCCAGCGAGTTTCTCCAAGCTGGAGCAAATCTTAGTGTCCTCCTAGCCTGTGGGCTTTGGACACAAATCATTGGGCAATAGACGGTAAACCTTATTAACCGCTTTGTCAAACGACCGGACCTATTCTTCCTCTGTTGCCTTAACAGACGGTTCGGGAGATCCTAAGGAAGGAGGTGCGATCTTCTGTCGGTTCCATATCAAACTCGTGAGAATCCACGAGGACGGAAAGGACATCCTCATCCTGCCTCGAACCTGGGAAGCAGGACAAAGTGACCCAGTGTCTCTTTATTTTATTAGGCTGGAGAGACTTGGGAGTAAGAAGGCCCTCGACCCGTGACTCCTCAGGTGGAACCAAGGGACTGTCCTTAGTGGCAGGCATGGCAGAAGTATGAGAGCGACTCTCAACCCTCCTGGTGCGGTTGGGGGAGAGTCTGTTCCCTTCTCTCCTTCTATGGAATGTGGCATCAATCTCACTGACATGGGGCCAAGGCCCTGACGGATATGGCTGTATACAGGGGACTGTCCAATCGCTGTCATGTGGTGGAAGGCCTCACATCCCATAAGGGTTTAAAGGAAACCTAGTGAAGGGGGGTAGATGCCGATCAGATCCCGTTCCATAGTCCTACGTTGGTACGATGAATCAAAATCTCAATGGGAAACTGAACCGTAGTCTGGACGGAGGGGGATATCGACTCTAAACCTCTCCCCATACCGATGGGCCTCGAATGACATATAATGACCGGTACTTGTAGCACTATGACCGGTGACCCTCGCCCGGTGCCTTGTACCCATTGACCGGTGACCGGTCAGGCGACTCTGATCTGTACGAAGATCCTCCCTGATCTGACAGATTTAGATCGATGCTCAGCCCTTTCAGGGTAGCATAAACCTGTTGCCAACAATGTGTGACGGGGGCTGAAAGAGTGCTGCTCTCCCCTCACGAGGGAGTGGGGGCGCGACTCACTCGGCCGACACCACGCTCTCTATCCTAGTAGAATGGAGAAGGTGCTGCTCCTCCCATCCGGGAGGGGCGTGACTCGCTCTCTGTCCTTCATCTGACTCGCCCTCTGTCCTAGTAGAATGGAAAGGGTGCTGCTCCTCCCATATGGGAGGGGCTCGACTTGCTCTGTCTTACTGGATCAGGGAGGGTGCTGCCCTTCCGCGCGGGAGGAGGCGACTCACTCTCCACCTTCTTTGATATAGCTGCAAAAAAGAGACACTGAAAACAAGATAATGGTGATATATATATATATATATATATATGTATAACTGATTTGGAAACGAACCTTAGCATGAACTCACCTGTAGGTGGCTAAACAAATCTAGTTTTATCTCTTTTTTTTTCTTATATGAAAACTCGAAATACTACTTTATATATATATATATATATATATATATATATATATATATATATATATATATATATATATATATATATATATAGGTATATATAGATAGTATGATAAAACAAGGTGGCGTAAGCCAGATTTATTGAGTACTGGATACGAATAATAAGCAAAAAACCAGCTTGGTAAAATGCATTAATTAATATTATAGCAAAAGGAATAAATTCACATATTAATTAAATAAAAATTGAACCGGATTTCAATATAAAACACACATAAGAAGAAAAGACTGGCGTGCGACCTGCTTTCCTGAGCTTTAAAAATAGAAAACCAATCAGAATGAAGGAAAATTAATGTTCGATGCTTTCGTGAGTTTTTCAAAAAACAAACAAAAGAAAATCAACTGGTTGGCGACAGGGATGTGGAAAAAAGGATAATTTACCTACCCTAGCTTACGAAAACAGTACGGAATTCTCATATGGCAATAATTAATCCCCCACGAACAATACATGAATGGGGAAATAACTGACTAACCAAGATAAGAACAGGACGTTTCTTGGTATCAATTGCCAGACTCATAAGAGAGTTGAATATTTCCAGACAAAGAAAATACTGATCAAGGATAAATACCACCTGTAGTTTACGAAAAACGTAATGAAAAAGCGTAATTCGCTACGTGGACTCGTCTAGCGAAGGCATTTCCTCAAGTGATAATTTCACCGTCTTCATCAAGATGACGACCAGAAAAAGAATGATGTATTGTGGGAAGCCATGTGCTAAAGACTGTTGGGTTTACACAGAGGGTCCTATTCTCTAGAACTTTCTATTCAGCCCAGTGGGAGGATGAATTCTCATCATACGGTCCACATAAATTGATTAGCTACGCAATAGCAACAGAGTAAGCTATTACTGATATTAAAATAAATTTTATTGTATGAAATATATAAGTTGTTTTCTAAATTTAAAATTGTGCATAAAATATAAAATAATTTATATCTAATATCTAATTATTGCCTGGTAAGCCTGGGAGGATGCTAATGAGCTATGATAAAAAGACAAAACACAGATTTATATTCGATTTTAAGGCATATACAACAGATAACAAGGCTTATGAACTGACAGAATGATGGATGAAAAAAGGTGAAAATAGGTGAAATCAATATTCTCACCATTTTATAATGTGGACAAAGACAAATCACTATGGAATACAAAATAACTTGTGTAATGTAAAAAAATAAAATATTGCTTGGAATTAAATATTGAAAAATTTGCAAAGAGTGAAATAATTGCAATTCCTTTTCACTTTTATGTTCTCGGCATGCAGTTTATGATGTAAACTAGTCTGTATTGCAAAGTTTTAACATTCTGCAGTTGCAGTTGATAATGTCCAGGTTTTATTCATAGATTAAAGGAAAAAAAAGAACAAACATTTAACCAATGAACCCTGTGTCTGACAGTGCCAATCATTTTTAGTTGGCCTAAAAGTATTTTTTACTTTTTCCCTGATCAAGACAACATATTCTTCCTCTATCTATAGCATGGATTGTTGTCCATACCAGTGCCAAATTCATAATATTGATAGCCAGACTTGCAAAAGTATGTTGCCTTTGAAGATAAAAAAAACACTATACAAATGGACAGAATTATTATCAAAGATCGGGGGAGGGAAGGAGGGGGTACAGAATTATCTAATTAATCAACAGGGTTATTCAGAATCAAAATATGAAGCACAATTTATCTTTCATGTATTTTATTTAAAAATGATTTACCTTGCTTAAAACAGAAAATATTATTGGATTATAACTATATAAATAAAGGCAACCATTGATAACAATGAACTTGTGTAATAAATATAATGGGGCTATATGACTGATGTAATGTTATTTGGGGTACTTAAATATGGGTGTCAAAAATACATATACAGATTCAAATAAATAAATAAAAGATTTACTTTTTAAAAAATCAAAAATAATGCACTGAAGTCAAGCTATTCAGCAATCATTTGAGATAGTATTTTAAGATAATATTTGAAACAAGTGAAAAAGATCAGCAGGAAAATTGTCATTATTATTATTATTATTATTATTATCCAAAGCTGCTTAATGTGCATTTTGTGTGTTCACATTCATTTTTTAAGCAATTTTTTCTTCGGTTGTTTTTTTTTTGTTCTGTTATTGACATTGACACTTTAAGTGAAAGTAGAGTGCTAATTGAAGAAAACTCTAGCCGATGCAGATGATGTTTGTTTACCTGCAGGATGCGACAGTTCTCATAAGGCTCAGCGCTGTATCAAAAATAGTCTTTACCACAACTTAAGGATGAACATGGCAGATTACTCTTGTTCAGCATGTATGGAATGAATGGTGTTGCGCTGTATGTGGATACGAATTATGTTTAAATCATGAAACAAATTCAGTAATTTAGCAACGTTCGAGACGGTGACGTGTAAATTCAATGAGAAAAAGACGCAGATATAATTTGTGATGCTGTGCGGAACGAAGTAGGACATGAAAAATGAAGTACCAGTTTATGCAACTAAACCAAGCTATTTTTCAGTGGAGATGCATCCAAGAATGATAAAATCGAAGACTGAATTGTTTATGTGATGCTACTTGGCGTGATTTCTGGACATGAAAGGAGGGGAGGGGGGAGTGCAATTCCCAAAATTCATTTTTTTACATTTTTCAGAAAAACTAGGTCCCACTTAATTTCATGAAAATGAATAGTCTATAATTCTTCATAGTGCTAAAACATATGTGTATAGCTTCAGTTTTAATTAGGATAAAGAATGAAAGCTATAATGTCACATTTGTCGACAGCCATCTGAGGAATACATGTACCCTTTTCCCTGCCCCATATTTATTTTCATGATATCTAACACAACTGTTGGATTTTCATTACAAGTGTTTCATATGTTTTTATAAACTTACTTCAACAGAATATATCCATGCTTAAGTAATACTAAACTCGAGAAATGAAACAAAATAATTGTTCAGGAACCATAATAAGGGGGAGATAACTCAGTGGGCCTTTCCTATTACCAACAATGCAATAAAGTAAAATATTGGCAATATATTTTAGAAAAAAAAACTTCTTAGCAGGTGGCACAGCCAACTTCTGACTTCAATTCAGCGCCCACTCTGTGTGTATATATGTGGAGTACATTGTAATATATATATATATATATATTACTCTGGCTACTTACATGAATCTAATTTTATTTTACATTTGATATAAATATTATGTCATTACATGCTACTGTGAAACATTTCTGACAGTATAGACTTTAAAACTGAGTCTCGAATCAAGTTCAGCACTGATGGTTTAGTAAAAGTTAATATCAAAGAAAACCTGCTGCTTGGAAAAAGATAAAAGAAACTTGTATGTTAGTATCACTGTGGGTCTAATAGGTCTTATTTGAATTGACTTGAATATAATCTTTACTTTTGTACTAATTGCTTTAAGTCTATAATGCTTAAACAATTGAGTTTGATGCCCAATTTGAGTGCTCAGTTACAGACATTATTTTTGGTCATTGCTACAGAATATCATAAAATTAATGTCCTGCACAAAATTAGCATATTTTTTTTAATTGACAAATGAAGCACAGAATGTAGACAGGTTGTAAAATACTTACATTTGAGAAAGAAAAAAAAAATGGTTTCTTAACAACTGACTTTGTCAGGTGTCACTTCTGCTCTACTCAAGATTACAACTTGTATGCAAGTTAAAGTTGTTACCTTCAATATAAAAATAAACACTGCATTGTTAGTTTGAGTTTATTTTTGTTAACATTTGATTCTGTAAGGAAGACTTCTGGTAGAGAAGAATTTGAAGTATGTGAAACAAACAAAAATCATCGTTTATTTCATTTTTTTTTTTCTTCATTTATATGGATTATTTTGAACAGAGCTTTCTTAGAGGACAAAATTCACACATGTATAATCAGCCGTGACACCGTTTCAGTGAAATGCATTGAATAGATAAATCTCCAGTGAAGAAACATGAACACTATTTTGTTTATCTGAATGAAAATCATTATATATATATATGAAATAACTTCACGGAAGTTATCTTACTATATCGAATTTCACACAATAAGTGAATAACGCCGTTAACCGACAATGCGCTAAATATTGGAGGGATAACTTTGCCTGTGCACCGGTCATTTCCATAGGCTGAAACGACCAAATAGGACTCCTGAATTGGGGCTTTGTACGGTAAATAGGGGTTACTCAGAAATATGAAACGTACATGGATAAATTCAAAAGGTTGGCAGCTTAAGACCTACGGTGTTTATGATTATTACCTCCTCTTAATATGTTGAAATAAAAATTCTGAAATTTTCAATGCTTCTACAAAAAAACTTATTTTTAAATCTATGGACCGTTTAGTCTCATAAATACGTCAGTGTTCTCCCCAAGGCCTTTTACCGTAGCGGGCCCACTACGCCAGGGGTCCCCAACCTGTTTGTGCCTTTGGGCACATTTGTGAGTTTATTAGAGAGTGGCGGGCACCAACCAATTAGCTTGACCCATTTTTATTATTATTCATTATAACCTCTTCCGCGGGCACACACAAAACTTTGGCGGGCGCCATGGCCATGGCGTCCGCGGGCACCGCGTTGGGGATCCCTGCTGTACGCTATCGTTTCAAATCCCGATAAGCCCCGATGCTTTAGAACCTGCCGCTACGCTATGCTCTTGTGCCGCTACGCTTAAATGTTTGCCGCTACCCTTATAAATTAATCTGTTAAACAAATATCCTGTCACCTAATTCAAATGACACCTGTTCTTACCTCTTCCTGTATTTTATTAAGATAATCCAGGATAATTACTCACTCAATTAACCATTATCTTTTGTACCTGGCTTGCGCGACTGCCGGTGAGCAAACTTTTGTGCGGGTTTCATCTGCACATAGTCACGTGATTGGCCAGCGACGATGGAGTCTACTGGTGGTGTGCTATATATATATTCCAGTCATTTTCACTACCAGCCAAAGCAGTTACACACATTGCATTAAAAATTCTTGTGAAAATTGAACACACCACCTTCCAAGAAACGTAAAATTACCCAGCGCCCGGCTAGCCCCATGTTGGCCTGGTTAAGAAAATCAGAAATTGGGGAAACCGATAGTGGCAGTGATTCCGATTCCGATAGCGTCAGCATGATTTCCACAAAGAAAGAGATAAAGTAACGAAGGACAGGATTTAAAAATAAATGGAAGACGTTATACCCTTGGGTGGAAATTGCTGGATCGGATGGTAAGTTTACCATATTGCTAAATTTTGGTTCAGATCTACTGGGGGTGGGGGTGGGGTGGGGAGTGTGTTGTAATATATATATTTTTTTTAATAGTAGTAACCAGTAGTTGTAGTTGCAATTGTTGTCGTTCTTATTAAGTTGTGACGAGGGATGAAAGTTGCATTTTATTCACGAGTTGTTATTATGTCTACATAGTTTACTCTGAACAAAAGAAATATAGTTTGGTCAGCAAACAATAACTTAAGTGGGCTCAGTCCTATTAAGTTCTCATTTCTCGTTTCTGTCTATCCAAGTAATAAACGGAACATTTTTTATCTTCCAATTTTACCTCTTTTGAAAAGATATAACTAAAAAGTATTCCTTCATAAATATAACTTAAATAGTTTCATCCATATACTTATTAATTATTCAGTAAAGTAATTTTTAATTTAATTTAAACTTTTGAACAATATTTAAGCTCTCTGACATTGATTCAGTGAAGAAATTAAACAATAACAAACATTTTGATATATTGTTCTTAATGGAAAGGAATATGTATTATCTTATTCTGTGATGATTATTTGAAAACACAGCACTGTCATGGCAGTAGTATAGGCTGAGAAATGGGGGTCAATGATGACACTTGGGAGTAATACAAGAAATTAACATGGACATGACACTTGGGGGTCAAAAGTGTTTATAGGGTCAAATGTGTTGGTGGGGACAGAAGTATTTTATAGGGACAGAAGTGACACATACACATAGACAAACAAACAAACAAACATAGAAGCACTATTGGCAATTGGATTGTTTCTTTTCTAAGAAATGTGGGTGGCCCACGCTACCGGTCGACATGGCCATGATCACGCCCGCTTAATATGCAAGTGCAACGAGCTGAATAGAATACGGCCCTCTCATTGGGCGTCCGAAAATGACGTACTATGCCTACTGATGATCTGATTTTCAGTCAACCAACAAGGGGGAAGAATTCCATTCAGTGCACTGTACCTGCATATTAAGCGGGCATGGCCATGTCGACCAGTAGTGTGGGAAAATGGTCTGTCATTCCTTAAAGGTGTGGTAGTAAGTCAAACTTTGTGTAGACATACAAAGTCGAATGCCTGAGCTAATATCGGTACCAAATTTATTACGCCACGCGAAGTGTAGCTTGAAATATCAGCGTTGATTCTTAAATAGGTCGCGCGAAAAGGGAGAGAAGTGTCCTCCCTTGTAGTATTTATATAGTACATGTATGACTGATAGGTAAATTGTAAGCAACAATACGAACCCCTGTGAGACCACTCGGCCACCCGGGGCCCCCGATATAACAATATACCGTAAAATAAGACCACTGTTCTGGAACAGAAGCGGATCGAGAAATCTGGAAGACAGAAACAGTTATGTCACCTAACAGTCCTATAGCTTGCTACTTCTAGCGTCAATTTCGAGTCCTGCTACGGTAATATGCTGACACTTACGTTACTATTCGAAGGTTAGTATACTATTTAAGTCAGAAACATAAAGTCATATGGAATATTTAAACGTCACTCTAATTTATAATGAAACAACAACAGATTATACGCATTACCTTTCCGGCTTGTTTGTCTTGGCTTTATCTAGTCTGGTTCCCTGCTTCGTATGCTCACTACGTTGCACTCCGCTATACTGGACTAAAATCAAGGGTAAATATTTTTTATAAAAGAGCCGATAACTTTTTTTACTTTTTATATATTTTGTAATTCATTCATTGTACTTTCAGAGGCTGGTATTGCTTACTCTGGTAAATTTCGTTTCCCTATTTTAATAACTGCTGAAAATAGTATACTTTTGACTAATTCAGGCTGATTTTTCGAGTACTTGGGAGCTGCCATTTCTGTCTGCTGTGTGCTTAGATCATGTCCAATTTCCACAAGTACAATATGCAAAGAAATTTCAGCCACAGTACATGAAAGTAGCATAGAGGTATGCCAACATTCTCTCCATTGTTCAGTTTGCAAATGCAAACAACTTCATCTTACAACTGTCACTCTCTCAGAAGCACATATTATCTGTAGAGCGTCCCCTTTATCTTTCGCTTATGGTGGCAGGGGACAGCTTCGTAAATTAGACCATGTTCAAATTTCTTAACTTAAGGGTGTGATGTGACTTTTTAAGCTATTGTTTAATAATTAAAGATATGGATATATTTGTGAATTAAATGTCTCGGGCTTGTGTTGTTCTTCAAATTGATGTGAGGCATGTACACCTCCCATAGTCAGTTCACAATATATAGACAGTGAAATACCAATAGTCGGCTAGGAAGCAGAGCTAGCCATCCAAGGCAGTAAAAATGTGGATTCAAGGCAAAAAGAATACATGTGTATCTCAAAAATGTCTTGGATGGCAACTATTTTGAATTGCATCAAGCTGTTTAGTACACAGTGATTTGTGGAAATATCACTTAGGAAAAGGACTTGTGTTTGCACTTTGAGCATCACTTGGTGTCAAAAATGACCTTCGGACGTGAAAAATGCAGGTATAAATTTGGGGTTGGGGTGCATAAACTTCTTTTGCTATGAACTGCCATGGACTTGTCAGGTCAAGTGAATAATATTTGTATGCTTTGTTCTAATATAGCTATCCAAAAATATGGACCTTTTCGACCTCACTTGTGTATTTTATTTGTTTACGATTTTTGTATGTTAGGCTAGTGGATGCGGCATTAAATTTGTGCATAAAAAACTGTCCCTTGCACCCTTAAGAAAAACTGCTATTTTTGTATTGGCACAGTCAGCCACAGCTGTTATAATTTTCTGTTTCTTTCTATGTATGTAAGTAATTTCTATGCATTAGCCTCATTATACTACCTTCCTTTTTCAACATATTACTCGCTGCTGTATCATGGAAGACTCAGTTGAGGGGGAGGTAACTGCGTTTTGCACCTCTATGTTAAAACTATTTCCATCATGACAAAATAACATATTTTGGTCTTAACTTACTAGATATTAATGGAGATTATAATGTATTTTCTTGCTCTTTCTGTATGTGTATAGCTCTGCACTTCTATTTTAATGAATATTATTCATATTTCAGTACAAACACACAAAAACAATTACATAACCTTTTGCATCGCATTCTTCCAATTAATTTAACTCCACAGGAGCAGATATACTACAGAGAAATCATAGATAAACATACTATTATGAATGGTGGATGCTGCCAATCGAACGGTCTTGCAAATAGTGATCAACAATTTTTTTGATAGCTAGAATGTAATTGTCAAAAGAGTGGATCATTCTTTTCTCTTGGCATACCAATTCCCCTAGCCAAAATCAGAGTTATTCTGCCATTATTAACTGAAGGTAAAAAAGTACATGCCTTGTCTTTCATGGATTTTCACAATGGGAAAAACATTTTTACATTCATGGGATTGAAACGTACTAATTAGTTTACAAAGTTTGCTTCAGTTAACAATACAGTTTTTCCTCTTAAATTCTCATGTTTCCACAGTATTAAAAGTGCATCAGTATCACTTGTTTCTTTTCTTTTTGCAGGTCTCAATTTGCAGGGTAAAATATTAGGATTAATTGGCCAGTCATACTGATAGAAATACTAGCTTGAACCTGATCCAGATTCTAATCTTGATCTGAGTGCACAAGAGATTGACTTTGACGGACAGATTTAGCTGTCACAAGAGTTGTGTTTTGTGGTATGTACTCATTAAAAGCCAAGTGGTTGAAATTATTCTGTATCTGGAACTGAATTTTTCACTCAATATTTGTTCTATACCTTATCTTACTATTTACTTTCATTTTGTCAACTCCAAAAATCATTCATGTCAGTTGTAAGTGAATGGGAGTCTGAGCAGAAATTTCTCTGTTAAATTGTATGGGCTATTTATATTACTAAGGTCATTTTCAGTGACCATTTATCATTGGATTTATTTGATATGTCACTTTGTAAGTTGAGCAGGGTCCCACACAGTAATATGTCAATGTTCTGACCTGGCCTAATGTTTGTCGATTAAACTTTGATCCCTCCTAATTAGCTAGACTGTTGTGATTACCTCCCACCCAACCCCACCCTCCACACAACATTGCTGCTGCTATTTGCACCACCAGAACAATAATGGAAGGTTAGGAACTATTTATTTTTTATGAGACTAATATTACTTCTAAAGTTCATTATTTACTTTACTGCGTGGTTTATTTCTATTAAGTTAGCTAGAACAGTTTATAAAACCTTTTCAGTTTTGTTATTGACAACAAACATAGAATTTCTGTGATTCACTCATAAAATTTGTGACTCCAGAGGCTCTTCTCGGCATTCAAGCAGCATTGTAAAGGAATTTTGGTTCTGTCCTGATGCTATAGTGATAAAACAACGACAAGAAGCATCCAAGGTTGCATACAATTTTAAATCTTTGAACAAATGCAGGCAGTCACAACTTACAATATACACAATGCAATGCTTTTTGGCACAAAGTAGTCACTTTTCTAAAAGAGTAATAACATCATTAGTTTTGCATACAAAACATTTTTCTTTATACTATTTTACTACATAATGTCTAAATATGTGATATGTACACAGCTTTTGACAGAAAATATTTTGAGCAAAATGTTTAAAGTGGCAGGGGAAAGTTTTGTAAATTGGCCCGTCACATTTTTCTTGACTTTAGGCTATGATGTGACTTTTTGAGCTATTATTGTTTAGTAATTAAAGAGATGGATATATTTGTAAATTAGTTGTTTCGGGCTTGTGTTGTTCTTCAAATTGATGTGAGGCATGTACACCTCCCATAGTCAGTTCACAGTATGTAGACAGTGAAATACCAATAGTCGGCTAGGAAGCAGAGCTAGCCACCCATAGCAGTAAACATGTGGATTCAAGGCAAGAAGAATATCTCAAAAATGGCTTGGATTGCAATTGATTTGAATTGCATCAAGCTGTTTAGTACACAATGTTTTGTGGAAATATCGCTTAGGAAAAGGGCTTGTGTTTGCACTTTGAGCATCACTTGGTGTCAAAAATGACCTTCGGACGTGAAAAATGCAGGTATAAATTTGGGGTTGGGGTGCATAAACTTCTTTTGCTATGAACTGCCATGGACTTGTCAGGTCAAGTGAATAATATTTGTATGCTTTGTTCTAATATAGCTATCCAAAAATATGGACCTTTTCGACCTCACTTGTGTATTTTATTTGTTTACGATTTTTGTATGTTAGGCTAGTGGATGCGGCATTAAATTTGTGCATAAAAAACTGTCCCTTGCACCCTTAAGAAAAACTGCTATTTTTGTATTGGCACAGTCAGCCACAGCTGTTATAATTTTCTGTTTCTTTCTATGTATGTAAGTAATTTCTATGCATTAGCCTCATTATACTACCTTCCTTTTTCAACATATTACTCGCTGCTGTATCATGGAAGACTCAGTTGAGGGGGAGGTAACTGCGTTTTGCACCTCTATGTTAAAACTATTTCCATCATGACAAAATAACATATTTTGGTCTTAACTTACTAGATATTAATGGAGATTATAATGTATTTTCTTGCTCTTTCTGTATGTGTATAGCTCTGCACTTCTATTTTAATGAATATTATTCATATTTCAGTACAAACACACAAAAACAATTACATAACCTTTTGCATCGCATTCTTCCAATTAATTTAACTCCACAGGAGCAGATATACTACAGAGAAATCATAGATAAACATACTATTATGAATGGTGGATGCTGCCAATCGAACGGTCTTGCAAATAGTGATCAACAATTTTTTTGATAGCTAGAATGTAATTGTCAAAAGAGTGGATCATTCTTTTCTCTTGGCATACCAATTCCCCTAGCCAAAATCAGAGTTATTCTGCCATTATTAACTGAAGGTAAAAAAGTACATGCCTTGTCTTTCATGGATTTTCACAATGGGAAAAACATTTTTACATTCATGGGATTGAAACGTACTAATTAGTTTACAAAGTTTGCTTCAGTTAACAATACAGTTTTTCCTCTTAAATTCTCATGTTTCCACAGTATTAAAAGTGCATCAGTATCACTTGTTTCTTTTCTTTTTGCAGGTCTCAATTTGCAGGGTAAAATATTAGGATTAATTGGCCAGTCATACTGATAGAAATACTAGCTTGAACCTGATCCAGATTCTAATCTTGATCTGAGTGCACAAGAGATTGACTTTGACGGACAGATTTAGCTGTCACAAGAGTTGTGTTTTGTGGTATGTACTCATTAAAAGCCAAGTGGTTGAAATTATTCTGTATCTGGAACTGAATTTTTCACTCAATATTTGTTCTATACCTTATCTTACTATTTACTTTCATTTTGTCAACTCCAAAAATCATTCATGTCAGTTGTAAGTGAATGGGAGTCTGAGCAGAAATTTCTCTGTTAAATTGTATGGGCTATTTATATTACTAAGGTCATTTTCAGTGACCATTTATCATTGGATTTATTTGATATGTCACTTTGTAAGTTGAGCAGGGTCCCACACAGTAATATGTCAATGTTCTGACCTGGCCTAATGTTTGTCGATTAAACTTTGATCCCTCCTAATTAGCTAGACTGTTGTGATTACCTCCCACCCAACCCCACCCTCCACACAACATTGCTGCTGCTATTTGCACAACCAGAACAATAATGGAAGGTTAGGAACTATTTATTTTTTATGAGACTAATATTACTTCTAAAGTTCATTATTTACTTTACTGCGTGGTTTATTTCTATTAAGTTAGCTAGAACAGTTTATAAAACCTTTTCAGTTTTGTTATTGACAACAAACATAGAATTTCTGTGATTCACTCATAAAATTTGTGACTCCAGAGGCTCTTCTCGGCATTCAAGCAGCATTGTAAAGGAATTTTGGTTCTGTCCTGATGCTATAGTGATAAAACAACGACAAGAAGCATCCAAGGTTGCATACAATTTTAAATCTTTGAACAAATGCAGGCAGTCACAACTTACAATATACACAATGCAATGCTTTTTGGCACAAAGTAGTCACTTTTCTAAAAGAGTAATAACATCATTAGTTTTGCATACAAAACATTTTTCTTTATACTATTTTACTACATAATGTCTAAATATGTGATATGTACACAGCTTTTGACAGAAAATATTTTGAGCAAAATGTTTAAAGTGGCAGGGGAAAGTTTTGTAAATTGGCCCGTCACATTTTTCTTGACTTTAGGCTATGATGTGACTTTTTGAGCTATTATTGTTTAGTAATTAAAGAGATGGATATATTTGTAAATTAGTTGTTTCGGGCTTGTGTTGTTCTTCAAATTGATGTGAGGCATGTACACCTCCCATAGTCAGTTCACAGTATGTAGACAGTGAAATACCAATAGTCGGCTAGGAAGCAGAGCTAGCCACCCATAGCAGTAAACATGTGGATTCAAGGCAAGAAGAATATCTCAAAAATGGCTTGGATTGCAATTGATTTGAATTGCATCAAGCTGTTTAGTACACAATGTTTTGTGGAAATATCGCTTAGGAAAAGGGCTTGTGTTTGCACTTTGAGCATCACTTGGTGTCAAAAATGACCTTCGGACGTGAAAAATGCAGGTATAAATTTGGGGTTGGGGTGCATAAACTTCTTTTGCTATGAACTGCCATGGACTTGTCAGGTCAAGTGAATAATATTTGTATGCTTTGTTCTAATATAGCTATCCAAAAATATGGACCTTTTCGACCTCACTTGTGTATTTTATTTGTTTACGATTTTTGTATGTTAGGCTAGTGGATGCGGCATTAAATTTGTGCATAAAAAACTGTCCCTTGCACCCTTAAGAAAAACTGCTATTTTTGTATTGGCACAGTCAGCCACAGCTGTTATAATTTTCTGTTTCTTTCTATGTATGTAAGTAATTTCTATGCATTAGCCTCATTATACTACCTTCCTTTTTCAACATATTACTCGCTGCTGTATCATGGAAGACTCAGTTGAGGGGGAGGTAACTGCGTTTTGCACCTCTATGTTAAAACTATTTCCATCATGACAAAATAACATATTTTGGTCTTAACTTACTAGATATTAATGGAGATTATAATGTATTTTCTTGCTCTTTCTGTATGTGTATAGCTCTGCACTTCTATTTTAATGAATATTATTCATATTTCAGTACAAACACACAAAAACAATTACATAACCTTTTGCATCGCATTCTTCCAATTAATTTAACTCCACAGGAGCAGATATACTACAGAGAAATCATAGATAAACATACTATTATGAATGGTGGATGCTGCCAATCGAACGGTCTTGCAAATAGTGATCAACAATTTTTTTGATAGCTAGAATGTAATTGTCAAAAGAGTGGATCATTCTTTTCTCTTGGCATACCAATTCCCCTAGCCAAAATCAGAGTTATTCTGCCATTATTAACTGAAGGTAAAAAAGTACATGCCTTGTCTTTCATGGATTTTCACAATGGGAAAAACATTTTTACATTCATGGGATTGAAACGTACTAATTAGTTTACAAAGTTTGCTTCAGTTAACAATACAGTTTTTCCTCTTAAATTCTCATGTTTCCACAGTATTAAAAGTGCATCAGTATCACTTGTTTCTTTTCTTTTTGCAGGTCTCAATTTGCAGGGTAAAATATTAGGATTAATTGGCCAGTCATACTGATAGAAATACTAGCTTGAACCTGATCCAGATTCTAATCTTGATCTGAGTGCACAAGAGATTGACTTTGACGGACAGATTTAGCTGTCACAAGAGTTGTGTTTTGTGGTATGTACTCATTAAAAGCCAAGTGGTTGAAATTATTCTGTATCTGGAACTGAATTTTTCACTCAATATTTGTTCTATACCTTATCTTACTATTTACTTTCATTTTGTCAACTCCAAAAATCATTCATGTCAGTTGTAAGTGAATGGGAGTCTGAGCAGAAATTTCTCTGTTAAATTGTATGGGCTATTTATATTACTAAGGTCATTTTCAGTGACCATTTATCATTGGATTTATTTGATATGTCACTTTGTAAGTTGAGCAGGGTCCCACACAGTAATATGTCAATGTTCTGACCTGGCCTAATGTTTGTCGATTAAACTTTGATCCCTCCTAATTAGCTAGACTGTTGTGATTACCTCCCACCCAACCCCACCCTCCACACAACATTGCTGCTGCTATTTGCACCACCAGAACAATAATGGAAGGTTAGGAACTATTTATTTTTTATGAGACTAATATTACTTCTAAAGTTCATTATTTACTTTACTGCGTGGTTTATTTCTATTAAGTTCGCTAGAACAGTTTATAAAACCTTTTCAGTTTTGTTATTGACAACAAACATAGAATTTCTGTGATTCACTCATAAAATTTGTGACTCCAGAGGCTCTTCTCGGCATTCAAGCAGCATTGTAAAGGAATTTTGGTTCTGTCCTGATGCTATAGTGATAAAACAACGACAAGAAGCATCCAAGGTTGCATACAATTTTAAATCTTTGAACAAATGCAGGCAGTCACAACTTACAATATACACAATGCAATGCTTTTTGGCACAAAGTAGTCACTTTTCTAAAAGAGTAATAACATCATTAGTTTTGCATACAAAACATTTTTCTTTATACTATTTTACTACATAATGTCTAAATATGTGATATGTACACAGCTTTTGACAGAAAATATTTTGAGCAAAATGTTTAAAGTGGCAGGGGAAAGTTTTGTAAATTGGCCCGTCACATTTTTCTTGACTTTAGGCTATGATGTGACTTTTTGAGCTATTATTGTTTAGTAATTAAAGAGATGGATATATTTGTAAATTAGTTGTTTCGGGCTTGTGTTGTTCTTCAAATTGATGTGAGGCATGTACACCTCCCATAGTCAGTTCACAGTATGTAGACAGTGAAATACCAATAGTCGGCTAGGAAGCAGAGCTAGCCACCCATAGCAGTAAACATGTGGATTCAAGGCAAGAAGAATATCTCAAAAATGGCTTGGATTGCAATTGATTTGAATTGCATCAAGCTGTTTAGTACACAATGTTTTGTGGAAATATCGCTTAGGAAAAGGGCTTGTGTTTGCACTTTGAGCATCACTTGGTGTCAAAAATGACCTTCGGACGTGAAAAATGCAGGTATAAATTTGGGGTTGGGGTGCATAAACTTCTTTTGCTATGAACTGCCATGGACTTGTCAGGTCAAGTGAATAATATTTGTATGCTTTGTTCTAATATAGCTATCCAAAAATATGGACCTTTTCGACCTCACTTGTGTATTTTATTTGTTTACGATTTTTGTATGTTAGGCTAGTGGATGCGGCATTAAATTTGTGCATAAAAAACTGTCCCTTGCACCCTTAAGAAAAACTGCTATTTTTGTATTGGCACAGTCAGCCACAGCTGTTATAATTTTCTGTTTCTTTCTATGTATGTAAGTAATTTCTATGCATTAGCCTCATTATACTACCTTCCTTTTTCAACATATTACTCGCTGCTGTATCATGGAAGACTCAGTTGAGGGGGAGGTAACTGCGTTTTGCACCTCTATGTTAAAACTATTTCCATCATGACAAAATAACATATTTTGGTCTTAACTTACTAGATATTAATGGAGATTATAATGTATTTTCTTGCTCTTTCTGTATGTGTATAGCTCTGCACTTCTATTTTAATGAATATTATTCATATTTCAGTACAAACACACAAAAACAATTACATAACCTTTTGCATCGCATTCTTCCAATTAATTTAACTCCACAGGAGCAGATATACTACAGAGAAATCATAGATAAACATACTATTATGAATGGTGGATGCTGCCAATCGAACGGTCTTGCAAATAGTGATCAACAATTTTTTTGATAGCTAGAATGTAATTGTCAAAAGAGTGGATCATTCTTTTCTCTTGGCATACCAATTCCCCTAGCCAAAATCAGAGTTATTCTGCCATTATTAACTGAAGGTAAAAAAGTACATGCCTTGTCTTTCATGGATTTTCACAATGGGAAAAACATTTTTACATTCATGGGATTGAAACGTACTAATTAGTTTACAAAGTTTGCTTCAGTTAACAATACAGTTTTTCCTCTTAAATTCTCATGTTTCCACAGTATTAAAAGTGCATCAGTATCACTTGTTTCTTTTCTTTTTGCAGGTCTCAATTTGCAGGGTAAAATATTAGGATTAATTGGCCAGTCATACTGATAGAAATACTAGCTTGAACCTGATCCAGATTCTAATCTTGATCTGAGTGCACAAGAGATTGACTTTGACGGACAGATTTAGCTGTCACAAGAGTTGTGTTTTGTGGTATGTACTCATTAAAAGCCAAGTGGTTGAAATTATTCTGTATCTGGAACTGAATTTTTCACTCAATATTTGTTCTATACCTTATCTTACTATTTACTTTCATTTTGTCAACTCCAAAAATCATTCATGTCAGTTGTAAGTGAATGGGAGTCTGAGCAGAAATTTCTCTGTTAAATTGTATGGGCTATTTATATTACTAAGGTCATTTTCAGTGACCATTTATCATTGGATTTATTTGATATGTCACTTTGTAAGTTGAGCAGGGTCCCACACAGTAATATGTCAATGTTCTGACCTGGCCTAATGTTTGTCGATTAAACTTTGATCCCTCCTAATTAGCTAGACTGTTGTGATTACCTCCCACCCAACCCCACCCTCCACACAACATTGCTGCTGCTATTTGCACCACCAGAACAATAATGGAAGGTTAGGAACTATTTATTTTTTATGAGACTAATATTACTTCTAAAGTTCATTATTTACTTTACTGCGTGGTTTATTTCTATTAAGTTAGCTAGAACAGTTTATAAAACCTTTTCAGTTTTGTTATTGACAACAAACATAGAATTTCTGTGATTCACTCATAAAATTTGTGACTCCAGAGGCTCTTCTCGGCATTCAAGCAGCATTGTAAAGGAATTTTGGTTCTGTCCTGATGCTATAGTGATAAAACAACGACAAGAAGCATCCAAGGTTGCATACAATTTTAAATCTTTGAACAAATGCAGGCAGTCACAACTTACAATATACACAATGCAATGCTTTTTGGACACAAAGTAGTCACTTTTCTAAAAGAGTAATAACATCATTAGTTTTGCATACAAAACATTTTTCTTTATACTATTTTACTACATAATGTCTAAATATGTGATATGTACACAGCTTTTGACAGAAAATATTTTGAGCAAAATGTTTAAAGTGGCAGGGGAAAGTTTTGTAAATTGGCCCGTCACATTTTTCTTGACTTTAGGCTATGATGTGACTTTTTGAGCTATTATTGTTTAGTAATTAAAGAGATGGATATATTTGTAAATTAGTTGTTTCGGGCTTGTGTTGTTCTTCAAATTGATGTGAGGCATGTACACCTCCCATAGTCAGTTCACAGTATGTAGACAGTGAAATACCAATAGTCGGCTAGGAAGCAGAGCTAGCCACCCATAGCAGTAAACATGTGGATTCAAGGCAAGAAGAATATCTCAAAAATGGCTTGGATTGCAATTGATTTGAATTGCATCAAGCTGTTTAGTACACAATGTTTTGTGGAAATATCGCTTAGGAAAAGGGCTTGTGTTTGCACTTTGAGCATCACTTGGTGTCAAAAATGACCTTCGGACGTGAAAAAATGCAGGTATAAATTTGGGGTTGGGGTGCATAAACTTCTTTTGCTATGAACTGCCATGGACTTGTCAGGTCAAGTGAATAATATTTGTATGCTTTGTTCTAATATAGCTATCCAAAAATATGGACCTTTTCGACCTCACTTGTGTATTTTATTTGTTTACGATTTTTGTATGTTAGGCTAGTGGATGCGGCATTAAATTTGTGCATAAAAAACTGTCCCTTGCACCCTTAAGAAAAACTGCTATTTTTGTATTGGCACAGTCAGCCACAGCTGTTATAATTTTCTGTTTCTTTCTATGTATGTAAGTAATTTCTATGCATTAGCCTCATTATACTACCTTCCTTTTTCAACATATTACTCGCTGCTGTATCATGGAAGACTCAGTTGAGGGGGAGGTAACTGCGTTTTGCACCTCTATGTTAAAACTATTTCCATCATGACAAAATAACATATTTTGGTCTTAACTTACTAGATATTAATGGAGATTATAATGTATTTTCTTGCTCTTTCTGTATGTGTATAGCTCTGCACTTCTATTTTAATGAATATTATTCATATTTCAGTACAAACACACAAAAACAATTACATAACCTTTTGCATCGCATTCTTCCAATTAATTTAACTCCACAGGAGCAGATATACTACAGAGAAATCATAGATAAACATACTATTATGAATGGTGGATGCTGCCAATCGAACGGTCTTGCAAATAGTGATCAACAATTTTTTTGATAGCTAGAATGTAATTGTCAAAAGAGTGGATCATTCTTTTCTCTTGGCATACCAATTCCCCTAGCCAAAATCAGAGTTATTCTGCCATTATTAACTGAAGGTAAAAAAGTACATGCCTTGTCTTTCATGGATTTTCACAATGGGAAAAACATTTTTACATTCATGGGATTGAAACGTACTAATTAGTTTACAAAGTTTGCTTCAGTTAACAATACAGTTTTTCCTCTTAAATTCTCATGTTTCCACAGTATTAAAAGTGCATCAGTATCACTTGTTTCTTTTCTTTTTGCAGGTCTCAATTTGCAGGGTAAAATATTAGGATTAATTGGCCAGTCATACTGATAGAAATACTAGCTTGAACCTGATCCAGATTCTAATCTTGATCTGAGTGCACAAGAGATTGACTTTGACGGACAGATTTAGCTGTCACAAGAGTTGTGTTTTGTGGTATGTACTCATTAAAAGCCAAGTGGTTGAAATTATTCTGTATCTGGAACTGAATTTTTCACTCAATATTTGTTCTATACCTTATCTTACTATTTACTTTCATTTTGTCAACTCCAAAAATCATTCATGTCAGTTGTAAGTGAATGGGAGTCTGAGCAGAAATTTCTCTGTTAAATTGTATGGGCTATTTATATTACTAAGGTCATTTTCAGTGACCATTTATCATTGGATTTATTTGATATGTCACTTTGTAAGTTGAGCAGGGTCCCACACAGTAATATGTCAATGTTCTGACCTGGCCTAATGTTTGTCGATTAAACTTTGATCCCTCCTAATTAGCTAGACTGTTGTGATTACCTCCCACCCAACCCCACCCTCCACACAACATTGCTGCTGCTATTTGCACCACCAGAACAATAATGGAAGGTTAGGAACTATTTATTTTTTATGAGACTAATATTACTTCTAAAGTTCATTATTTACTTTACTGCGTGGTTTATTTCTATTAAGTTAGCTAGAACAGTTTATAAAACCTTTTCAGTTTTGTTATTGACAACAAACATAGAATTTCTGTGATTCACTCATAAAATTTGTGACTCCAGAGGCTCTTCTCGGCATTCAAGCAGCATTGTAAAGGAATTTTGGTTCTGTCCTGATGCTATAGTGATAAAACAACGACAAGAAGCATCCAAGGTTGCATACAATTTTAAATCTTTGAACAAATGCAGGCAGTCACAACTTACAATATACACAATGCAATGCTTTTTGGCACAAAGTAGTCACTTTTCTAAAAGAGTAATAACATCATTAGTTTTGCATACAAAACATTTTTCTTTATACTATTTTACTACATAATGTCTAAATATGTGATATGTACACAGCTTTTGACAGAAAATATTTTGAGCAAAATGTTTAAAGTGGCAGGGGAAAGTTTTGTAAATTGGCCCGTCACATTTTTCTTGACTTTAGGCTATGATGTGACTTTTTGAGCTATTATTGTTTAGTAATTAAAGAGATGGATATATTTGTAAATTAGTTGTTTCGGGCTTGTGTTGTTCTTCAAATTGATGTGAGGCATGTACACCTCCCATAGTCAGTTCACAGTATGTAGACAGTGAAATACCAATAGTCGGCTAGGAAGCAGAGCTAGCCACCCATAGCAGTAAACATGTGGATTCAAGGCAAGAAGAATATCTCAAAAATGGCTTGGATTGCAATTGATTTGAATTGCATCAAGCTGTTTAGTACACAATGTTTTGTGGAAATATCGCTTAGGAAAAGGGCTTGTGTTTGCACTTTGAGCATCACTTGGTGTCAAAAATGACCTTCGGACGTGAAAAATGCAGGTATAAATTTGGGGTTGGGGTGCATAAACTTCTTTTGCTATGAACTGCCATGGACTTGTCAGGTCAAGTGAATAATATTTGTATGCTTTGTTCTAATATAGCTATCCAAAAATATGGACCTTTTCGACCTCACTTGTGTATTTTATTTGTTTACGATTTTTGTATGTTAGGCTAGTGGATGCGGCATTAAATTTGTGCATAAAAAACTGTCCCTTGCACCCTTAAGAAAAACTGCTATTTTTGTATTGGCACAGTCAGCCACAGCTGTTATAATTTTCTGTTTCTTTCTATGTATGTAAGTAATTTCTATGCATTAGCCTCATTATACTACCTTCCTTTTTCAACATATTACTCGCTGCTGTATCATGGAAGACTCAGTTGAGGGGGAGGTAACTGCGTTTTGCACCTCTATGTTAAAACTATTTCCATCATGACAAAATAACATATTTTGGTCTTAACTTACTAGATATTAATGGAGATTATAATGTATTTTCTTGCTCTTTCTGTATGTGTATAGCTCTGCACTTCTATTTTAATGAATATTATTCATATTTCAGTACAAACACACAAAAACAATTACATAACCTTTTGCATCGCATTCTTCCAATTAATTTAACTCCACAGGAGCAGATATACTACAGAGAAATCATAGATAAACATACTATTATGAATGGTGGATGCTGCCAATCGAACGGTCTTGCAAATAGTGATCAACAATTTTTTTGATAGCTAGAATGTAATTGTCAAAAGAGTGGATCATTCTTTTCTCTTGGCATACCAATTCCCCTAGCCAAAATCAGAGTTATTCTGCCATTATTAACTGAAGGTAAAAAAGTACATGCCTTGTCTTTCATGGATTTTCACAATGGGAAAAACATTTTTACATTCATGGGATTGAAACGTACTAATTAGTTTACAAAGTTTGCTTCAGTTAACAATACAGTTTTTCCTCTTAAATTCTCATGTTTCCACAGTATTAAAAGTGCATCAGTATCACTTGTTTCTTTTCTTTTTGCAGGTCTCAATTTGCAGGGTAAAATATTAGGATTAATTGGCCAGTCATACTGATAGAAATACTAGCTTGAACCTGATCCAGATTCTAATCTTGATCTGAGTGCACAAGAGATTGACTTTGACGGACAGATTTAGCTGTCACAAGAGTTGTGTTTTGTGGTATGTACTCATTAAAAGCCAAGTGGTTGAAATTATTCTGTATCTGGAACTGAATTTTTCACTCAATATTTGTTCTATACCTTATCTTACTATTTACTTTCATTTTGTCAACTCCAAAAATCATTCATGTCAGTTGTAAGTGAATGGGAGTCTGAGCAGAAATTTCTCTGTTAAATTGTATGGGCTATTTATATTACTAAGGTCATTTTCAGTGACCATTTATCATTGGATTTATTTGATATGTCACTTTGTAAGTTGAGCAGGGTCCCACACAGTAATATGTCAATGTTCTGACCTGGCCTAATGTTTGTCGATTAAACTTTGATCCCTCCTAATTAGCTAGACTGTTGTGATTACCTCCCACCCAACCCCACCCTCCACACAACATTGCTGCTGCTATTTGCACCACCAGAACAATAATGGAAGGTTAGGAACTATTTATTTTTTATGAGACTAATATTACTTCTAAAGTTCATTATTTACTTTACTGCGTGGTTTATTTCTATTAAGTTAGCTAGAACAGTTTATAAAACCTTTTCAGTTTTGTTATTGACAACAAACATAGAATTTCTGTGATTCACTCATAAAATTTGTGACTCCAGAGGCTCTTCTCGGCATTCAAGCAGCATTGTAAAGGAATTTTGGTTCTGTCCTGATGCTATAGTGATAAAACAACGACAAGAAGCATCCAAGGTTGCATACAATTTTAAATCTTTGAACAAATGCAGGCAGTCACAACTTACAATATACACAATGCAATGCTTTTTGGCACAAAGTAGTCACTTTTCTAAAAGAGTAATAACATCATTAGTTTTGCATACAAAACATTTTTCTTTATACTATTTTACTACATAATGTCTAAATATGTGATATGTACACAGCTTTTGACAGAAAATATTTTGAGCAAAATGTTTAAAGTGGCAGGGGAAAGTTTTGTAAATTGGCCCGTCACATTTTTCTTGACTTTAGGCTATGATGTGACTTTTTGAGCTATTATTGTTTAGTAATTAAAGAGATGGATATATTTGTAAATTAGTTGTTTCGGGCTTGTGTTGTTCTTCAAATTGATGTGAGGCATGTACACCTCCCATAGTCAGTTCACAGTATGTAGACAGTGAAATACCAATAGTCGGCTAGGAAGCAGAGCTAGCCACCCATAGCAGTAAACATGTGGATTCAAGGCAAGAAGAATATCTCAAAAATGGCTTGGATTGCAATTGATTTGAATTGCATCAAGCTGTTTAGTACACAATGTTTTGTGGAAATATCGCTTAGGAAAAGGGCTTGTGTTTGCACTTTGAGCATCACTTGGTGTAAAAAATGATCTTCGGACGTGAAAAATGCAGGTATAAATTTGGGAATGGGGTGCATAAACTTCTTTTGCTATGAACTGCCATGGACTTGTCAGGTTAAGTGAATAATATTTGTATGCTTTGTTTTAATATAGCTATCCAAAAATATGGACCTTTTCGACCTCACTTTTGTATTTTATTTTTTATGACTTTTTATGTTAGGCTAGTGGATGCGGCATTAAATTTGTGCATAAAAACTGTCCCTTGCACCCTTCACAACTGGTGGTCTTAGGACCGTAGATAGTAGCTCATTTGGACTACCTCGGCTATTTCTGCTAGACACAAATAGTGCTCGAATGTATGTCGGCATTGGTAGCTCTCTAACTCTTCACATTTTGCATATTTCCCGGTTTTTCCTCACTGGTTATCCTGACTATTTACAAAGGTCTTGTTTATCATAGGTATAGTGTGAAGAACTTTTAAGTCTCTTTATGTTGGTGTATGAATGTTGGGTGTAATTTGATTATAGTTTATACAGCTTGGCCGTACTTCAGTTGTGGATCTATAATAGAACATGCTAGCTATGCGTAGTGTCACTCCCTGGACTTCAAAGGTGGAGGTTAGATCATATCCCTGTCATTCATAGATTCTGCAGTGATATAAGGGACTAGAAGTTAAAAACATTCATAATTTACAGCGCCCGTTTTCTTTACTGAGACCCAGGAGTTACGAACATTTCTGCAAAATAGCACGCTAAACATGATAACACCGACGAGATAAAACAATTGAAGTCTTCAAAATCTCCTGCCACCAGAAGATAAACAATGAACTATGGAAAGAGAAAACATGTTGTGCACATTATTCCATATAATTCCACTGTTTCAAATAAAGATTATACACAAATGACACAACTCTGTCTCTGTCTGTATCATCTCTCTCTCTCTCCACATGGGAATAATTCTATAAATGAATTTATGGATTGCAGAACTGGGTTGACTGACCGAAATAAGATTTAGCTTACACTCATTCCAAAAGAAAGTAAGACTCGGTAAATGTATGGGGTGTGTGTTTGTGTGCCTTTCGACCTAAAAGGTAAGGATCAGTTTATATCCTCGACACGCCATGGTTCGTGCCCTTAACATGAATTTTAACGCTTGTATTATAATATTGTGAGAAACTGTTAAAATCACCGTAGAATGTGTTCAACTATATCTACTTAATTTATTCATCATTGATAAATGTTTATAAACTCTCTAAATCCTTTGTGAGCTACCATTTTTCTGAGCGTGTCAAAATGTGTCTATTTCCAGAAGTTCATGCCCCTGAAATAAAGGCCACCATGAGAACCTAATTAGGTGCTGACCATGTTTTGATCTTCGACTTGCGGAACTATTTGTTGTGTTGTTACACTAAATTAAAAGCCGACTTGCTTTGTATTGTCAAGTTAATTGTCTTTTGTATCAACTCAAAAAAAGGGCGTAGAATAAAATAAAAGTTAAAACACATGCAAATCCTACAAGAGTAAAGCTAGCAGTCACTGCCGTGTGTCAGGTCAACTCATTTCAATCGGTCAATCGAACACTGTTATAACTATTGTTATGTAAGTAATATAATTAAACCGCCTTAAATTAGCCTACTCATTCACAAAAGTGATCAAAGATAGTAAGTACTTGGTGAATAAAAAGCTTTATTTCACAGATTCTGTTCATTACAGAGAAGCAAGTTCCGAGTTTGTAGCGAACTTAAAATTTCTAAATTGGTGCTCAGAGATTTCTTCAAGGATGAGAAGAAGTTTCACTATTATTTGCAATGAAACCACGGCATGCATATTCTACTAATAGAACAATAAATAAATCGAGTTTCGACATAGATGTCTGTTTCACGAAATAAATGTCCCTAGTGTTTGGAAAAAAGGAATCTTGTTTTGTTGTGAATCAACAACAACAAAAAGCATTGATGTAATAAACAATGTTTTTAGGTACACATGTTGTTGAAACCGCTTGGACTAATGTTGTTAATGATCTTTCAATGGTTGGGTATATTGAAAATAAAGGTTATTTATACAAAAGAGCTAAGAGCAACATTAGAAAAAAGCTCTTTATTAACAACTATTCCCAATGCAATTATAAAATGACTATTCGTCCATTAAACAGCCCCATTACCACCACCCCTGCGGTTTTCTCTATGTCAAGTGGGGATGGCATCCCATTCTTTATTTTTTTTATGTCCCTTGGCAACTCGAGCCCTCGCTTATAGTGCAGTCTATGTTTTGGGGCCCCGTTGTGCCCGAGTTATTGAGGGAGAGGTGTACTGTGATTCACTATTTTTCATGAGGTACAAATTTTCATGTATTTTATGGTTGTTCAATGACTAAGATAGGATATTGGATAACTGCAATAGGATGCTGGTTGACTGGAATGGGATGTTGGACGATTGGGGTAGGATGTCGGATGTCTGATTAGAATGATGTGTAACTTGGATAGGATTATGAATGAGTTAGGGGGTGTATTAAATGAATGGATAGGGTCTTGGATGACTGGGATAGTATGATGCATGACTGGGATATAATTATGAGTGACTGGCATAGTATTTTGGATGACTAGGATAGGATGTTGGATAGTGGGGTAGGATGTTAACTGAATTAATACTCTGTTCAATAACTAAGTTAGGATATTGGATAACTGCAATAGGATGTCGGTTGACTGGGATGGGATGTTAGGTGACTGAAGCAGGATCTTGGATGTCTGATTACATGTAGAATGATCTGTAACTGGGATATGATTATGGGTGAGTGGGATAAGATGATGGATGAGTTGGTGTGTGTGTTAAATGAATGGATATGGTGTTGGATCACTGGGATTGGATGATGGCTGTATGGGATAGAATGATGAGTGATTGGGATAGTAATGTTGAATAACTGCAATAGGATGCTGGTTGACTGGAATGGGATGTTGGGTGACTAGGATAAGATGTTGGATGACTGATTAGGATGATGTGTGACTGGGATTGTATGGTGAATGGTTAGGATATGATTGTGAGTGGCTTGGATAGGATGATGGGTAACCGAGATAGGATATGAAGTACATATTACTATGTTTTTCAGATTTTATTAGTACTAAGATTTGTGCTATTTTCACATATGTTTAAGACCTTTGACAAATACGGGTTGAGTATAGTACGATTTTTGGTGCATACTTTTTCATGGTTATTGACTTGTGTGTGTGTGTGTGATTAATATTAATCCAGTTATCTTTCTTCATTTTTAAACCCAGATAAATACCTAATACATTTTGAAACCTTTTTTACAATAATTCTATGATGCCTCAAACCTCTATTCCAAAGGTTCATGCATATATTTTCAGTTATCATTTGGTGCCAAACAGAGCGAAAAGGATGTCATCAGTGCATCGATTAAAGGAGTTTTACAAAACAATGAATCCTTGACATTGCAACATAATTACTTGGTGGCATTTCCCACTGAAAAATGACCTTGCCAGTCATTTTTTTAGAGAAGTGAGTACATTTTATTTTTTGTACAGTACAGTAGAAATCTCGCTTGCTTGAATATGTTTGGCACGAAAACCCAGAATTGCTCAAACTCTCTTAAAGATCTAACAGAATTTTTATAATTTACTTCAACTATAGATTGCTTGAACCAATATGCTTGGTCACCTAGGTGTTCCAACTATCGACATTCTACTGTCTTCTGATTTATTCAAAAATTAAATGAGCTATGGCATTGTCTTTAGTATTTCAGGAATTACTTTAACTTTGAACAAGATTACAATAAAGATTATTACCGTATGTACTCCCGTATAAGCTGAATAATTTGGGAAAACAATGACACCTGGAAGAAGGTGGGTCAACTTATCCACGGGGTAAGGTCTAAACTTGAAAATTTTTGAAGTTTTCTTGTTGACTACCAGTATATATTGGAGAAGACTGGATGGATAGATAGGTAGATTGTTAGGAATAATAAAGACAAAACCAGCGTAAAATACAATTAGGTATACATGTATTATCAAGTGGAATATGTCACAAATAAATTGACAACTTACATTTTGTTCATCTTCATGTCATAAAAATCCGTAGAAAGCTATAATGAATAACATTTTTAATTTGTTGATATGATAAATCCATGAATTCTATCAGAGATTACATACCAGCATAAAAATAGTAGCCCAGAATGATCCAATTCACAATATCCAGAGATGCTGCCAAGCCGCGGGATCGCGGGTTTCTCGCAAAAGTGATAGAGAGTCACGCAACTTTTAAAAGCCAATGGGGAAAAGATCGCGCAAGTTATCTGTGCTTCCCGCGATTTCTCGAACCCAATGCGCGACTTTTTTATTTTTTGTTTTTTAATTAGGTTGATCAGATCGTCTTTTTTGACTTTTCTCCATGATCTCAATTAATCCTATATCTATGGAGAATATTGTTTGAATACAAGCACCTTTATGATGGAGATCTGTTGGAGTATTGCAGAAACTATGGAGGTATTCCGATTGAATTATTTCCTGGTGCTGTGTAGTAAATTGATCCATCGATCGAAATGTCTAAAGCGCGACAGTAGTGTGTTATGTTGAAACAAAATATAACAGATTTCTTTAGGAAACTCAGCGAGATGGAAAGATCATCTGTTAAGGACGAAACTAGGGAGGATGAAATATCTGACGATTTGTTGCCAACTGAACATAGCGCAGAAAGCTGTGATACAGAAATAACCGGCATGATGTCGTTTACTACGCCGGTTTAGGCCATGCAGAAATTCTGATACATCGACAGAAATATCCAAGGAACAACATGCCTGAATTGTGGAAAATGGTGTTTTGGATACCTGAAAACCAGTTCCCGAAAATATTCAAACTGGTCATAATTGCAGCAGTTCTTGCCTTTACGAAAAACTGATTGTGAAAGGTGATTCAGTTCTCAAAGCAAAATTCACACTACTCGGCGCAATAGGGTAACCACAGACCTTTAAAACTCTGTCACTGTGGTAAGAAAATGTCAGAATATCTGAGAAGAAAACAAAATAAAATCCTATAAAGATATATAATTCGGATTAAGTATTTTTTTTTCCCATTTTTGTTTTCTCTAAGATATTCTGACATTTTCCTACTACAGTGATAGAGTTTCAAAGGCCATTGGGCTAACATCTGAAACAATAAATAAACTGATGACTATACAGATGTGTGTGGTCCGGTAAATTATTTTCAGTTTGCAAAGCCATATTTGAAGGGCAGTGATAAGAAACAAAGAAGAATATTTACCAGCTGAGCAACAATTAGGTATGCAGCTACCTTATACATTTATTGTCAAAGAAGTGATACAAAATCATTAAATGCTTGTTTTAAATTAGGTGTTTCTACACCTTATAATAATGTTGTCACCCATTTTCTACCATTCAGCTTAGTTTACCCTTGCCCCCCTCCCCCGATGATCCCCCCCCACCTCTGAGGGTAGGTGTGGGGGACCTCGCCCTCTTAAGAAAATTTCTGGCAGCATCTCTGAATATCCTGTAATGTGTTAATTCCACATGTCTCACCAAGAAACAATGAAAGTCAAGTCCACACTTTTGTGATTCACAGTATCCAATAAAGGTCACTGTCTAATATCATCTGGTACAAAGCCCAAGAATTCATCCACATCATCTGAGTGGCAAATTATAGTGCTGAAATCCTCGATCCTCATCGTGTCATTGTAAATATCGTCCGACTGTCTTTACTGTCATATGTGGGTGTTTGTGTGGAGACTGAGCTTGGGCTCCGTAAGTGACACTTCGATCATACAGTCTGTGAAATTTATTAAAGGATGCAACTGAATGGGTGTCAATTGGACGGCAAGATCACCGGGAGTTCAAATAACCACCCTCTGTTACTTGGCACTGAACAAATATCAACTACATGGCTCGATCAAAGGGTTGTAATGTGGGAAAACAAAGAGGGTGCTAAGGGATTAAGGTCAAAAGTGCACAGGGAGTTGAAAGACTCTACATGTACTTGGCACTGAACAAGTATCAAATTCGTGGCTCAATCAAGGATTGTCATCTTGAAAACAAAGTCAGGCAGTGCTGCCTTTACAAGCCACAGGCTTATCAGCCCACATGCACGGGCAAATAACATGGGTAATATCACTTAGGAATTAGATCTGGCTGATGGAAAAAGAAAATATCGATCAAATCAAAACTTTTATTGCATTAAACACATTGTTAATATAGCAAAACACAAAATATACAGGTTGTTCAGACTTGCACGAAAATGGAAGCAATATACTTACTGGTAAACATGCATGGTAAATAACACTGACGGACACTTCACTTTGCGGTGGATAGTATTTAATTTAACGGTAATATTTAATGGGTCGGCTTAAGTGCTGGTCAGGCACTTTATAATGTTTGTATCTATGCAGTTTGGGGGGATCAGTTTATATGCAAACAGGCTTATACGCGAGTGATTCATTACTGGAAGAGCATTTTCTATTATTACAGTATAATTATACTCATCAAATGATGATCATTTTACGCTAGATTTTAAGACATCATTGATAAAGAAAATACTTTTTGTAATTCTTTTAATCATGGATAGAAAATAATGACATACAGAAAAATGTGAGTGAATATTTACCATTATTAAACGTGCTTGTCTGTTAATTAGGTCATTTTACAACATAACATAAATGGTTTCAGGTGAATGTGGCTTTTGGAGTAACGTCAATTTGACACAAACAGGTTTCTGTTTATAGTCCCACTTGGTTACAATTAATGATTGATTGTCATAATAAGATTAATTATCGAGTCAAAAATAACTGTCAAAATTAAGGAAAAATTCTGATCTACATCATTGTACCTTTTTATGAATTTAAGTATATGCTTAGTCATGTTTTTCATAAATAAAGATTGTCTTGGTATTGTTCAAGCATGGTGGCCTAAAATTATATTTTATTCTTCAAAAGTTGATATCATTAAAGATATTTATTCAAAAGTATTTGAAAATCTGCATGTATGAAGTAGATAAAATGATCATAAAACATCTTATTCATGTCAAAATCACCTTGTATTTTATGTAAAATCCAATCGAGATGGATATATTAAAATGATGCCCATAGTGGTAAAACTAGATTGTTTATTACCCTTTCTTTTCCATTTTCATATACGTACTATGACCCATTCTTCAATTTATTTCAATATAAACATTTCTGGATAGAGATGAGTTTAGTGAAGTTCTGCTTAAAATTGTATTAATTTGTGAACTTGAATATGTATCTGATGATGTCATCAATTTCCTACATAGTTTCCTTGTATGAACATAAATAACAACATGTATGGTGAATTCATTTATTTTTACTGATAGCAGTTTTTGTTGTTTTGTGAAAAGTGACTTTTCCCTGGGACTTATATTTATGGATTGGGGAAGGAATCCCCATGTTTCCATAGAATAAACATTATCTGTTGGATCTTTCAATTTATGGTTTAGTGCCACGTGAAAAATAATGCATTCACAATACTTCCTTCTTTACAGGCCGCTTCCAAACTTGAGCTCATTGACAATGAGCTAAGGAGATTTATTTAGTCTATGGTGAACTGCCATGATGTCGGAAGTACCTCACAGATGTGTCTCTTTCTAGAGGTGTACCTGATAAAGACTGTGTGTGCTGGCCAGTTATTACCACCAAAACAAATAAGAGGTTTTAGCCATCTCTGAAAGATATTAGAAACCAAATGGCCTGGACTATCACAAAATAAAAAAATAGTAACGTTGACCAGGTGGGTATTTGTTTACCTATATGTCTTTCTGTTCTGTGAATCAAACTGGTTATTGACACCATATTCAATTCAATAAGGTAGTTACAAGCCTAGAATATCAAGCATTTTGTCTTCAAACTGTAGTTTTAAAGATAGCAAGATTAATTTGAACGTGTCATAGTTTTCATAATGGTTCAGTGAAAATTCAGGAGAAAGAGTAACCTATATTTGTGTCTGTACCATAATTATTTGTATTTTTTGCTTAGGAGACTCTTCAATATATTCTGTTGAATATAATGTAATAAACTACCCACATAAGTTTTGCTAGTTTTCATTTACAATACATTGTATTCTCACAAATTATACCGTGCATTGTAATACCTGATTTGAACAGAAGATCTGATATTAGATTACCGATTGTCTTAAAGATGGTACCACCACTTCCTATCTGTCCATAACATTCAAAAACATATACCACGTTAACATTGTTTCTTGGGGTCCAGATCATGGTATTAAGGAATCTGTCTTTGCTTTCTTTTATTACATATTCTCCATGACAATGTTCAGTATGCAGTGAGCAGTCATCATGCATTTCAATCACTCCTTGAAATTGTTATATGCGAAAAGCATTTGTTATTGTCATGAGTGCAGTGATGTACCAGTAGCCTTTCAGTGAACCTGGGTGACATATACTCACTTACATCTCATGTTCCAGTACATTTGACAAAAGCCCAGTATCAATATATTTAGAGAACAGAGATATACAAAATATCTCTCTGGCAAATCAAATCAGTTATAACTATGTAAGTGTTCTCAGCAAGGACTACCATTTTTTTTATAATCATCATTATTATCTTTCCTTTTAGGTCATTGTGTATGAAATGGTTGATAAATGGGTAAAAAAACTATGCTGATGATCTCTTCCATGTCAGGTTGGAAAAAGACAATGAACATGATGATAGTGGTATGCTTTTTTGATAATGGAATTGTATAGATTTTGTTATTATAAAATAGGTCAACATCGTGATTTCATGAATGAGGATCTGTATAAAATTGAAGGGAGTACTTCAGAAAATCATTGTGTCATCAGAGTGATGATGAGGCAGTACCTGAACATCAGTCATTAGCAAGCTTTCAGTGATAGATTGGTTTCTTGTAGTTTCTTGAAAGGAAAACCAACACATTCAAGGATATATTTAAACTCGTCTTGCTTTGGCTTACTTTTAGAAGTCCTGCTCAGTTCTATTGGAAATATGGATTTGTACAATCTTTAACTGTTGACATACTTAGACAAAATTCTAATGCATTTTCTACCTATTTGGTAAGAAATTTAAAGTTTTTTTTCAGTATTTAATTATTAACTGATGAAAAGTAATTTTTCCTATTTAAACATGTTATTTTTTATTTACAACTGGTAGTCAAAGCCTCCTTTCTTCATGCATCTTTTTAATTTTTATACACTGATATAATACAAAAATACGGAGTAATAAGACATTCAATCCATGTACTGTAACAAGTCCTATAATCTACAATTTTTATATGAATTTAGAACAGTGCTAGTGGAGTTAAATCATAAAAGAAATGATTTAATGTACTTCGTGCTGTGACCTTATTTTTAATTATATATATTTATGTGTCACTGATATGACCTCTGCATAATATGCACATGTGAATATGGAGGTGGCAAGTTTACATTTGCATTTGAATTTTTATTTTCTTCAGATATGAACCACTCTATCACATTTTACAGTTTAGTACTTTTTTCATTTTTACTTTTTTCTGCTGATACATAAGAAGCAACAGAAGATTATATATTGGGCGACCACATAATTAATACCATATGTGGTAGCCAGGAAAAGTTTCTGTATGTTCATCAGACAGCATGGCAGAGAAGGCTACAACATCGGTATGGCAATGAGATCTACTTGTTAGATGCTACCTACAGAACAACTAGGTACTCCTTTCCTCTCTACTTCCTCAGCATACCAACAAATGTGAATTATGTAACTGTGGCCACCGTTATAATGGAAACAGAGGATACAGTGTCGATCCAGGAAGCCTTAGAGATCCTTAAGTCATGCAGCACAGATTGGTAACCGATATATTTTCATGTGTGACTACACTGATGAGGAAATAGGATCTCTGGAATCAGTTTTCCCCGGTAGGTACTATGTTCTGAAATGAAAAGTAGAAAACACGTTCTTTAATTTTCCCTCACTTGTCACATATTTATTGTTCATGGTCTGTCCACCTGCCGGTGCTCATTACAACAACAATCATTGCAATGGTATATTTGTTTCCAACCCCCAAATTGATCATAGCAAATTACTGGTAAATTTGATATTTATAGGGGAATACTCAGTTTCTGACTCAAACAGCAACTTTCTGTAAGAAAGATGTATATTTCCTTTAACATACATTTCTTACAATTGGATTGTCATTCTTAGAGATTTTGCTGTTACATATAATCAATCTTTACAGCACGCCTAGTTTTTTCCTACATTTTTTTTTCTTCCTACCTTTTGTTTCAGACTCCCTATTATTCTTTACTTTGTACAAAATAACCTTACTATCGCTACCTTTTATCAATTTTATTTTGAAAATCGATTACACACTGCATCAACATCAGTTGTGAAGTATTTTTAGATATTGTGTCTCTGATGTGTGCCTGAGAAAGAAGATAGAGGCAACCTGGACTATGTAACTGCAGGCTTTTGTTCAGATTTACAAAGGCACATCAAGGTTTTACTTTTTTTCAATATTTTACGTAAATTTCATATTATTGTTTTCTTTATAAAATATCTCTATTTTGCCCTAATATTTTACAAAGGGTTGCTTGAATGACCGTAGAATATGCCCAGGGATAGTATGTAAACAATTACATAAAAATTTGTTGTAAAGGAAGATAATATTCCTCCAATTTAGCAATTACTGCAATATATTACACATGAAGTATAGATTTGTATTTCTTAATCTACTTATTTTTACATGCAATTTTGATAAGACACAAAGAAAATAATAAGTCCTCCAAAGTAAAGGCATATTTTTAACAACAATCAAATAATTACCATGACAAAAAGGTTGGAAGCAATCTTGCTCATTGTAATGTGTGTACATTGTATATAATGTGAAATAAACTAACTAAATTTGCTATATGTATGTATCAATACTTTAGGGATGAATGTCATGCCATATTTTGGGCCCTAGTTTCAAGGCTGCTGCCAAAGGTCATCATTTCAGTTTTTCGTATTGGCACTATAAGTCTAAAGCTTTTTGACATAGCTGAAGCTTGTTACAATTATATATATCTACTAGTACATGACTTCATGGATTACTTTTTTTTAAATATTTCTTTTAGTAATTGCAAATGTTTTCTGTGTATGAGACATCTAAAAGGTGATGCGTACTGTTTAAAAGAAGTGTTTTAAAATATTTCTTTTAGTAATTGTAAATGTTTTCTGTGTATGAGACATCTAAAAGGTGATGCCTACTGTTTAAAAGAAGTGTTTTATATGTTAAAGAAACGACACAAAAAATGAAATACTTTAATTCAGTACTGTGCATTCTGTATAATACGATTTTAAAAAATCAGGCAGTTATTATATGTGGCATAGAAATTTCTTTATAGATTTTTACTTCATTCTTTTCAGTACTTGAAGGTATGTTAAACAATGCCTTTAAAAACCTATATACATGTATATTTCTGTATAGTTCATCAGCAAATACTTATTTCAGTCGGAGTCATTTCATGCTGTGATCTTTAATTACCAGCTTACAAAGCCCATCTCTTGTAATCTTGGGTAAATATATCTTTTGTGTTTCTCTTGTATGCTTTGGGTGCTGGTTAATAATATGCATCTGTGTATTTATATGTGTATTCTTGTGCTTTACTCAGTTTTTGTCAAATGTAACCAACTTTTGCTTGGCAAACATGTTTTAGTTTTGTTGTGTCCTCTATGGGTTTTGGAATTCTAGGCAACAACTTAAAAACAAGAAATGCAATGACTATGCTTTAATGTTTAATCCACCAGGGTTCCCGCGGGTCATGGAATCCTGGAAAAGTTTTGGAATTTAAAAAATAAATTTCAAGGGCCTTGAAAAGTAATGGAATTTGTCAAAACCTTGCACAATTTTGGAAAAGTCATGGAATTTCTGACAATGGAGTTAAAGAAATTGATTACTTCAATTTTCATAGAGCACCGAGCACCAATTAAATAAAAACACGATAAAATTACGATCGATAAATGGTTTCATTTCATATAACAAGAGTAAGTTCCCCTAACAGTAGATATCACGTGATTTCCGGTGTAGTTCGATTGGAAAATTCAAATGGTCAGCTGCGCCGCTCTGAGTAATTACCACTTGACGATTTGTCCAAACGAAGTTAATTTCTTCCGAAAAAGTCTGTTATTTCTTCGATCTAATGTACAAGGTAAGTACTAATTTGGTTTCGTTTATATTTCTCTCTTGTTTTTCGGGTCTGTCGTAACATCTCATGCGGCTTAGTCAGTCATTCCTTTAATAGCCTAAGTCTGCTAACTGCGTCCAATTTTCTCAGAAAGACTGCAAAAGTGAAACAAGAGACTCTGAAGGACCTTGAAAAGGAGATAGAGCAGAAAAAGTTTGCTTCTCACTAAATACAAGAAAGCAACTGGAAAGCGATGTGTTTTGATAATATTGTAAATAGGAACACGTACAAAGACTACATAGGATTGTTTCTTTTTTTTTTTTTTTTTTTGAATACAAAAAACATTGAACATTGGATTACGACATGAATTACTACATAAAGTCAAGGTGTGCAAGCCCAGGTAAATTTAAAATGTACATATTAAAAATATTTGTCGTTAACTTATTTGTTATTCTTCATTGATGTCGTTCTTTATATTAATTTACTTGACAATGCAAGATAGTGTGGTCCTTGAGTTTTGTGAAATTGCCCTGGAAAAGTTTTGGAAAAGTCATGGAATTTGTTTTTGTTAAATCTGCAGGAACCCTGATCCACATTCTGTAAAGGATGAAGAATAATATGCTCTTTATTGTAGGCATCCTTATCTGTACTTTACATTCCAAGCCTGAGGACAAAAAGATATTTTAATATCAGTAATAGCCTACCTGTTGTTATTGAATAGTTGTACTTTTCCAGGGGAAAAATACCCCGACTGAGTGATGAAAGTTTGTTCTCCCAATTAGTGCCAGAAAGTTCTAGAACACCGGACCATATAGTGCGCACGCTCTGACATGCGCGATAGGCTTCATTCATTTCTTGGTTGTGTTGTTGGATTGTTCATGTCACTTCATGTGAAGAAGATAGATGCTGCCTCATGGGTTCATTGAGCGAATTACTAAATTATTTCTTGTGCTGTATTCTTCTAAGGCATAGGATTATACCGTGATCAAGTTTTATCATCTGTGTACTTAAGCTCTCTGGAGAGTTTTTAGACTTTTGTTATGTACACTTGGTGTATGCCTTGACAGATTATTTTGTCCTTTTTACCCTTCACAGTGTGTTAGTTATTCAATTGGTGCGTGTGTTTTCTAGTAAGGTGTGGGTTATTTTTACAATAATTTTCCCTATCCTTACATTATGGCAGTCTTGGGCTTGGCCGTTTTTCAAATTATTGCCTCATGCATAATTAATTCACTGTATTTATATAGTGAATTGTGCTTTTTCGTAGCAGGTAGCACACCACTTCGAACTGTTACATTTACACTACCAGTTATCGAACATAGGCTACGTTTTGCAGTTTTTATTTTGGATAGCCTTCTCTATATTTTAGCAATTGTAACCCCAGGTTCTTTGCTAATTTCAGTAGGTTCTTTTTAGCCTGGTTGACCAGTTACCTTGTTTGTTGTTGCTACCCAGGGAACTGAGTAGTTTCCCCTTATACTTTTTTGTTTCGCCCTAGTCGGGTGTCTTATTGCCGAACCCTTATTTTAGCATTTCTTAATTAAGTTGTCAGCAGAGCTTCTCCACCTCTGCAGGGATGTTGCTCTAGACACCTCAAAGGTTGAACTGGAGCACAGTAGGAACCTTCGGAGAGCTGCTCCTCTGGAGGCAGAGATTCTCTTTGGAGGTCTCATCACCTCTATGGCAACACTGGATTTGAGGACCATTAACACGGGTCTCTTTCATCTGCTCCTGGCTTTTCGAAAACATCCCAGAAGCAAAATCCCCCTGATCACTCACAGGGCCCATCAGCTTCAGCTAAATTCTTTAAAGCTGCACAGCCCCAGTTCAGAACTCACCCTCATCAGTTGGGCCCTAAGAGGGGTGCTGCAAAGACTCCGGGAAGAAGTTTACAGGGCCTTCCCCCTTTCCTTAGGACATCTGTTCCCATGGGCACCAGACTAGGTTAGACATAACAGTTGATGGCTAGGTCCTTTTCATCTACTTTGGTTCCGGGATCCCCCTCCCCTCATAAGGTCCCCCATTTGCTTCCAACAGTCAAATCTGGGGCTCTTCAAGAAAGAGGTTCATTCCCTTCTGTGGAAGGGTGCAGTAGAGAGGATGTTAAAAGACCAATCGCTGCCATCTACTCCCTGATTTTCCTGGTCTCAAAAAGGGGGAAAGTTTTGTCCAACTATCGACCTTTCCACACTAAACATAGTTCTGCAGGAGGAACCTTTCAAGATGGAGACCACAACCTCAGTCAGGAATGACATAAGATCTGGTGATTGGGCAGTCTCCATCGATCTTCATGATTAGTACCTTCACATCCCTATTTTTCCTCCACACAGGAAGTACCTTCAGTTTTGTCTGGCTGGGGAGGTCTTCCAGTTTTGAACTCTGCCATTTGGCCTAGCCTCTGCTCTCAGAGATTTTACCAGGGTCATGGGAGTAGTGGCAGTCCATATGTGATCATTAGGTATCCCAATACTCCAGTATTTTAGTGATTGGTTAATACACAATGGCAGTCACGAGTCCCTCAGACTAGACCTATCTCTATGTTGGTCCATAGTGACTAGGCTGGGTCTTCTACCAAACTTAGAGAAATCAGATCTCACTCCTTCTCAAGATTTTGTCTATGTGGGGATGAATTTCCTCACAAACAGAGGGTTCATTCGTGTCCCTCAGGAGAGAGTAGACAAGATCATGTCCTGTTGGAGATGCTCAGAATAAAGTCTACATTAACAGCTCATCTTTTTCTCTCTCTGCTGGAGACCTTGAACGCTGCAGCAGACTTGTTTCCCCTAGGCAGGCTGCACCTATATCATCTCCAGTTTCTTCTTTTAGCTGCATGGAAATCATACAGGGACCCTCTGAATACTCTGATTTCCCTGAGTCTGGACTTTCACCTTCATCTCAATTGGTGGACAATTCGTGACCGGTTTTTGGACGGAGTCCTCATGCACCCGACAGAACCCCACTCTTATCTGTTCGCAAATGCATCAGATTCAGGGTGGGGTGCTCACCTCGAGCCAGAGAGACTGATTCTTCAGGGTTCATGGTCCCCGGAAGAATCGACTCTCCACATAAACAATTTAGAAATGAGAGCAGTGTTCTTAGGCCTTCAGGGATGTGTCCATCAGATAAGAGGTCACTGTGTGATGGTCTCCCCTGACAACACATAAGTGGTTTTGTACCTCAAGAGTCAAGGAGGCACACATGCACCTTCTCTCTGTATGGAGGTTTGGAACCTCTTTTGCTGGGCAAATTCAGAAGGAATTTTCCTCCAAGTTCGCCACATTCTGGGTAGGAAAAACATTCTGGCGGACAGTCTGCCCAGGAAAGGGAAGGTAGTCCTTACGGAATGGTTGCTCCCCCAATCCATAGCAGACTCCATGTTCCAACCTTGGGGACCTCCCCTGGTGGATTTGTTTGTCACCAGGTTGAAAAACAAGCTCCATTTTATGTTTCCCCAGTCCCTGACCAGAGGGCCTGGGCGGTGGACACTTTCAGCCTGAACTGGGATCGTCTCTTCACGTACGCCTTCCCACCATTCAGGTTGATTCCACAGGTCCTTCACAAAGTCAGCCACTCCACGGTCCAGCTCATCTTGATAGCCCCTCTGTGACCTCAGTGCTTGTGGTTCAGTGATCTTTTTGATCCGCTGGTGGACCTTCCACAGACCTTGCCTCAGAGGAGGGACCTCCTATCGCAACATGGGCTCTCTTGCACAGCAATCCACAGAATCTCCACCTTCATGTTTGGCTCATCTCAAACGATCTCTCCATAAGGAAAAGTTTTCATTCAAAGTTGCCAAGGGTTTCATTCAGTCAAGGAGAAGCTAGATGTCCAAGATATATCATGCCAGATGGAGAATCTTTTGTGATTGGTGTAGTCGAATACATGTTAATCCTAGCTGTTCCTCTGTTAGTACTGTAGCTGATTTTCTTCGCTTTCTTTTCAAAGAGAAACACTGCTCGGCCTCTACTATTAAGGGCTATTTAGAAGCCATTTCCAACACTCTTAAATTCTCAAAGGGCCCAGCCATCAGCACAGACTCTCATTTGGGAGACCTGATCAGATATTTTGAATTCCAAAGACCGGTGTCTCGCTCTCTAAATGGAATTTTTCTTGTGTCTTGTGGTTTCTTACAAAACTCCACTATGAGATTTTGGGTGAAGCTTCCTTTGAGAACCTCACCCTCAAAATGGCCTTTTTGTTTGCCTTAGCGTCTGCAAGATGAAGGAGTGTACTTTATGCCCTATCCATAGAACAGGGCTGTATCAGGTTCAGTGGGAATTATGAGTCAGTTTCTCTTCTCTGTCAACCAGGTTTCTTCGCAAAATACCAGCTTCCTTTGCACCACACCCGATTGAGATCCTCAGTCTCAGCCATATCTGTGCTGGGGATGATCAAGATCGACTTTTATATGGAGTTAGGGATTTACGTTTTTATTTGGCAGCCTCTAAAGAGAGAATTAAGGGTAGGAAGAGTCTTTTCATACACATTAAGGCTTCAGCTGATATTTCAGCTTCCACCATTACATTAACTATCAAGATAGCTTAACAATCCCTTACTAAAAGCGAAATGTCTTTCATGAAATTTAAAGCCCATGCAGTTTGTGCCATTGTTACCTCATTGGCCTATCTAACACGTTCCTCTTTGGAGGATGTGATGAAAGCCGTGTTTTGGCACTCTCACACTACTTTTTCCTACCTCTGTCTTCGCTCGTTGGTCCACCAAAGAGAAAGCATTTTCTCACTGGGCCTGATTGTTGTTGCTCAGAAAATGGCCCAGGCAGATTCCATTCCACAGTAGTCATCTGCTCTTCTGTGAGGGTGAGTATTCCTTGTTTTGTTTGCTATTCGCCAGTTGTGGGTTCATAAACCTCCCACCAGACTGACAAATTCAGCTATGCAATAACAACAGGTGGGCTATTACCGATATTAAAATGTTGTTTTTTGGGGGTTGGGGGTAAAACTAATTTTAATGATGTAATACCTACCTGTTATTATTGCCAGATTCACCCTCCCACCCCACTCTGATGTCCCACTTCATAAGATGCACCCTCAAAAAGAATGAAGCCATCAGTGCATGTCAGAGCATGTGCACTATATGGTCCGGTGTTCTGGAACTTTCTGGTTCTCACTAATTGGGAGACCGAATTTGCATCACTCGGTCGGTCGGGGTACCCCCCCCCCGAAAAAGTACAGCTGCTGTGCAATAAAAACAGGTAGGTATTACATCATTAAAATTAGTTTTACCACCCTCCCCCCAAAATACATTTCATAACCAAGTGCAAGGATATGTTATTTACAGACACTCTAGTTTCTGTATGTATTCTATAACTGATTGGACTCAATATTATAGGAATCAGAGAAACACAAACATACACTGTAATGTCAGTTTTAAAATTCATGACTTACACTAGAATTGCATTATCGGTGTTGTTCACATATACATTCATTTGCAGGTATCTCTCCACTGATCGAGCCAGTATGTTGTTATTGAATCCTATTGTAATCCTTAAGAAAATCATTAATATTTATTGAGTTCATCAAATTGACTTTTGCATTGAATAACAGTACCAACATATATGATTTGGCCTCTTCTGGAAAGGTAACTTGTACAACAAATTCCAGTCATTTCATTCGACTGCTACTATTTCCAGAAAATGCAACACAGCCTATGCTGCATTGATATATATTGTGTCCAAGTTAGTGCATAACATAAGTAAGATAGTCTTGGGGGAAAGGGGATTGGGAAGTTCCAAACCTGGTATGATTGCTCCCCTTGCTACTAAAGATGGAATGTGTCTGTGGATGAATAAGAGAAGAAAAAAGAATGGGGGTGAAGGAATATAGAGGAGATGAGATGCTAGAGTTAGTCCGTAGATGAAAATGTGATGCTTAAGTTACTCAGTTTGAGAGATTTTTGTAACTGCAAGTGCTGTGACAGAGTTGGATTATATTTAAATTTGTGACCATGAGCAATGTGCAAAGTGCAACATATCAGTACACTAATTAAGTTCCTTTACATGTCCTCATATTTCTACATTTTTTTTATTACATTCGATGCAAAAGTTGCAAGTTCAGATGCACCAAGACATAAATTTGTTGGCCAATAATTTTTACCCCATTGATGTAAATTTGTTTAAAAGGTTATATTTTTTACAAATGGCGAGGTTAGCGTCTGACCGTGGATTCACTGCATAGAAACTATGCACAAGAAGCATACATTTTGCTTTGCATGTGATACATTTTTTAACATTATTTCTCATGAGGACCTTGAATATAACTTCCCAAAAGGGTGAAAATGCTTTCTTCATGTCTTTGGAGTAATAAATCGCTTGATGTTTTCTATCTTTAATTCTCAGAGTTGGGTACAAGCTTACAGACAAGATTGCTTCAACACCGGTGTTAACACCAACAATGGTATTCAGCGCCAAAATCATTCACTGAAGTGTGATTACCTGCAAATGCTGAAAGCAAATTCTTTGAGCCATCTTCTGCAAGGAATAGTGGAAAAGTTCATCCCAGATTCTTACAAGAAGTAATGCAGCTGAAACCATAATGTGATCTTGAATGTAGTAATCCATCAGGGCATACCAGATGTGTTAAGGATTTTACCAATCCAGAGATTATCTTAGGTCCTGTAATAAGTGAGATGTATTGGTGAGAAGATCTTATATCAGACTGTGTGAGTTTATTACATCTCTCGAGTTAGACACTATATTTCTCTTTTGATAAAACTTAGTAAATAAGTTTGAAAATCTTTGATGAGTTTGATTAAAATCAAGAGTTTATACATATTAATTATGCTTTATCTTTGGAAAGAATTATTAGCAGACTATAGTACAACAGATCAAATTTAAATGATATAAAGTATGTGTGATAGTTTACATAGGGTTGAGTTCTTACAATACCACATAAATATGCTTAGTGAAATGATCAACTGTTAAGTTATATCAGTGGTGTGAGGGATATCCAGCCCACTTGGGGCTATTGTTACATTTTGCAGGCTACAGTTACAAACACATATCTAGTTGAAATGATCAGGATCATATACTCAGGAATACATTCAGAAGAAAAATTGGTTCTTCATAGTATAGTACCACTAAGGAAATAATCTGCAGTTTCTTTGGTGTGGTTGACATACACAGCTGGGTAATCACTCACTTGCCTATGGGTTGTACAATTCACTAATAGATGATAGGAACTTATTTGCAAATAATTGATGATCTTGTACATAGTCAAATTTGCCTTAAAGGTCACCTGTATGAAACAATCACCCGTCTTAACCCTTTAGCTACCACTGCCGCATCTAAACATCACCTGTAAATATCTCCTGAACCCCACTGCCGCATATATGCAGTGTCGATAAGCCTTGTTTACTCCCCCAACTGTCACATGTATGCGTATAGTTCAGCACTACTCGAAACCCCAGTGTCGCATGTATGCGTACATTACCGCTATGTTAACTGAACGTTGATTAGTTGAAAGTACAGAAGTTTACATATTTTTGAAAATCATAACCAATGAGAGGGCTGTTTACTCAACATTTTGATACTGTTTTGAAATGTGAGAGGTTAAATTTAGACACAAAGGGCTTTTCTGCACTTTATGAAACACATGTAGTTGAGATAAACAAAGATGGATTCTGATTCAGATATGAGAGAGTTTGAAGGGTTCAATGCAAGTGATATAGAAGAGTTTAATGAATCATTCTTAGAAACTCAATCAGATATTGATACTAGTCCCATTTCAACACCAGATGTAAGCGATTTTTAATCAGATGATGATGAGGACATAGTCCCACTTGCACAATGGAGTGATGACATCGCCGTGTTCGAGATCAATCATTTTGATTCTGATGTTGCTTCAACAATTGAGCTTGGACCACTAGCAAAGAGAAAGATTATTTTTGAAAGTTTTTTCCTGTATGTCAGGTGGAAAAGCTTGTGATAAAAACAAACGATTATGCCAAGAAAATGGGGGACCTCAAACAAGACCCAAAATGGTATGAAACCAGCATCACGGACATGTGGGCATTTCTTGGAATCTACATCGTCACGAGTATTATGCATATACAGTACAGCTCGCGTGATTTTTTGGAACCCCACACTTCACAGTGGGTGACTTAATCCCCTCCACTTTAGCTCCTCGATAACACTCCGAGGTGGAGGCATAAATTGGCATAAATACCTACAAATCACCACCGCGTCTCGACAGGCACGCCTATGTCAACTCCACCGTGGAGGGGCTAGTCGACATTACTGATTGACATTTGACTAGCCAATGAATGAAGACCACCTATGGAAAGATTGAGACGTCAAGAGTGATTTACAACCGGATAACATTGGAAGAATCAGTCGTCTTTATTTCGATCATATTTGGACAGTAAAAAAATATTTTCAAAAGTCTTGTATATTCAGTACACATTGCTGTTTATAAAAGGTTGATTGAATTCTTTTGCAACAAGTTTATGATTTTAATTTATTTCAAAGAAATATGAACAAACTTACGCACTGACTTGACGAGAAGCACACCTTGCTGAGCTTCTCAAGCAGCATAAATTTATAATTTTGTTCCAAAGGAAAGTAATTCTCTGATATATGGACAATGAAAATCCAAATTGACATCCGCTTCTGCTTAACTCCCACCCCCAACAAACCTAAAACAATGAATTTATACTGAAATGCAAACCGCGTGCTTAGTCTTTAAGCAGTAATAGCAGAGTCACGAGGCTGGATATTATGACTGCATGTATACTGTAAGGGACTGACCATTTAATACATGGGGCTTATATGTTGTTTTGTTTTTTTTGACGGGGATATTTTTTGTTCTTTTATCACAATATTTATTTATTTTAAGTGAAATATGGAATGGATTAACGTCTTTTTATACTACAAAATCAGAGAAAGACAATTGTTTTTATGCATTTACCCCCCCCCCCCGGGAAAATTAAATTGTCTCTCCCTAATAAAGTCTTGGCTTCAATGGATGTTCTACAGAAATCAAGGCAGTGACCATTCTGAACACTGTTGTAAAATATTAACAAGGGTTTGAATCAAAGGATGATGTAAGTTTCAGCTTGGGAACAGTGTTTTTATCACACGAAGCCATCTGACTTGGCGCGTTGTACTTTACAGCCACAATTACGGTCCTGCCATTAACAACGGAAATTTGATAATTGTTAGTAATTAATCTGAACTCGGCTTATTACTGAAATGAAAAACAATGTGGAAAATTCTAAAATCTGAGATGTTCAGAGATTTTAATTTCCAACAAGTTTAGAGCATTTGGCATGGATGTATTGTCTCCACATGTATCCTATTATTTGCTCATTTTTCTATGGCGAAAATATAAAAACAAAATATACTCTTTTAATTATTTGTATGCAGGTATTAAAGAATGCAGTTTCCTGTTTGGGACTGTTAGAGCCTTTGGTTATTGAGCATGTTTCAGTATGTGGTATATTGCTTTACAGCTAGAGAGCTGGAGTTACTGTAGCCCAGTGGATAAAGTGTGTGATTCACATACACACACTTGGGTGTCTGCAGGGGGGGGGGGCATGTTGCCCCGTCCACATCCCAATTTTTAAAAATAATAAATATATCCCTTTTACTTCGCCCCCCTCCCCCCCGGAAAATTCCTGCAGATGCCCATGCACACACACACACGACTTAAGAGCACGGGCTCCGGAGTTCCCGTGCAGTGGTGGGAACATTTCTTTCTTTTTTGCTCCATAACACTATAATGTCTAGCACGTTAATACTTTTTTACCACTACTGAATGTTTCAAGATTTCAGTTTGTGTACGTCTAGATTTATAATCAGTCAGATTTTAATATTTTAATTCTGACGATTGACTAAAAATGTGGACATATCAAGCACCGAAAGAGAAAAATATTGGTTAACATTAATAAGCATTTTAGCATTATTTTTGAAACTCGCATTAGTGAAAAACTCTTTAAAACATAAGCAGAACCACGAAAAACTTTAATGGCAGGAACATCTTTTTGGCTTAGTGTGAATAATGAGGCTGCTAATTGAAGAAAGCTAGCCAATCATGGAATACTTCAACTCTTACTGAAGCATGTAAAAAAAAAAAAAAAAGTTTCTAATAGTAATAGATTACGATGACTTGCACAGTAGTGCTTTTCATTCCATATTTTATGAAAGAGAGAGGTGGGGAGGGGTCTTTACTAAAAACAGTTATTGATCATTTTTCTGTATTTTGCATAGTATGCGATAGGAAACAAACAGGAAAAGGAAAAAGTTAAAAATTAATTTCATCTGAATCGCAAGTTTGTCAAATCAATTATAAAGAAAACAAACCCGCAGAAGCGCTGCTGTTGTACTTTTAGGTTAACAGTTTGTACATGAAATTAACACGTCAATATCAAAGAAAACAAGAAGTGCTGATGGCTTCTCTTGTGCTAGGTTACTGCATGTGTCAACTACATGTATCTAGGATGACCTTTTGCGACCATTTGTGATTTGAAAAAAAAATGCTACTTTGTTAATTAATGCAAAATAGTACAGTTTAAAATAAAATAACAATGTGAAATCTTAATAATGCTTTATTTAAGTGATTGGATGTCAGAAAAAATTGAACAATATGTTAACGAGTACTCATGCATGGAGTAACCATCGGAACTTGTGCGATTTTGTTTCACTTCAGTCAGGTATGACTGCAGCTTTGTTATTAATTTGTTCGATGTTTATCGTTCTTTTCATTGCAGGTAGTACAACATCACTGACTTTCATATGATCATTACAATTTTGTATTGCGTTTGCTGAAAAAGAAATAAGGATCTGAATGCATGTTTAGATTCCGATAACAGTATTGAAGAAAAAAATTTAGATTCATTGTGCAAAATGTAGTATTAATACAGTTTGCGAGGCATTGTCATTAAGTTATCATCATCCAAAATATGATTTGGCACTATGTATCATACATTAACTTCATTAGAACAAGGAAATATGTATAATTAACTGAATGACTGCATTGTTTTCAGTATGAAAAAGTTAGTAAATTGCTCCCCAGAGGGATAACAATGTAGATAAATCGGTGCCCCCACCCACCCACCCCCGTCTCTCTCTCAACCTCTGCTTGCATGAGTGATAAACAGCAAACCATGCCCATATTATCGAGATCACGTCCACTCCGCGGTGGTGATCGGATGCGACTCTGCGAGAAAGTGTGGCTGCAGGGCCATTCTCCGCGAGATACCGCAGCAACTCCGTCAAGATGCATGGAGTGATGGTGGAGGGTTTTTTCTTAATCCTCTCCACCCCCACCACAAAGCGTGGGGTTCCGAAAAATCATGTGAGCTGTACTGTACCCAAATATTATATTGCCTGGATGACATCTATATAGTTTGGGATCCCAGGAATACCAGAAATCATGACGAGAGAGATTTAAAAAAATAGGTAAATATTTCCATGCTAATGACACGAGCGTCAACCCACCCAGAGGCCAACCAGGACATGACAACATTTTCCATATTAGACCTTTCTACGACACAGTCTTGCATAAATACCTGGATAATTATGAGCCTCCCAAAAACTAGTCAATTGATGAAGGCATGATTACTTATAAAGGAAGATTGTCATTTAAGCAATACCTGCTGGCAAAACCCACAAAATTTGGCATAAAAGTCTGGGAAAGAGCCCATCCCCAAACCGGCTACGTCCATGAATTTCAAGTGCATCTTGGAAAGCCCAATTGACAGAGAGGGAAAGTTACAATAGAAGGATTAGGATCTAGAGTGGGAAAGACCTTACCAGAAAAATAATAAACAAGAACCACCATATATATATATGGACAATTTCTTTTCAAGTACCCATTTATTTGTAGATTTATGTCAGGATGGACTCTTCTGTTGTGGTACAGTCTGCGGAAAGAGGAAATGAATGCCAGAACCTTAAAAAAAAAAAAAATCCAGTGGTTTAAAAAGCCAGGGGGACATGAAAATCATGCAAATAGTGAAGCTAATTTGTGTTGCCTGAAAAGACAAGAAAATTGTCCATATTTTATTTAATAACATGGATCCCACACAGCTATCCAGAATAACTCGAAGAGAAAAAAAATGGCAACGAAAAGAAGTAACGTGCCCAAAAGTTGCAGATGATTATTCGAAAAACAAAAACGAATGCAGTACAGTTCTTGCCATAAAGCAAAGAAATGGTGAAAATAACTTTTTGGGTTTCTAATTGATGCAGCGATTATGTAATGCCTTGATCTGTATGAAAGAGTTGCCAAATCACCAGATCAAAACTAATGTTCGAAAAGAAAAAAAAAAGAACACAGCTTGAATTCAGAATGAACTTTGCCAAACAGATGGTTGCTGGCTTTCAGGGAACTTGGAAAAGAAAAGCTCTATCTAATGTTGACACTGAGGATTTAAGGCACTGGCCAGGACTGTTCCCGAAACATGGGAGATGCAAGATGTGTGTAAAGGAAGGAGAAGACATGATGTTTTCATAGGATGCAAACAATGCCAAGTACATTTATTTGTGGATAATGACTGTTTTGAGATGTACCACTCTCAACTTTGTAATTAGAGTGTGGATTTCATTCATGTTTTATATGTACATATGTAAATATTGGATTTATATTGTTTTGATTTAAAACAGTTTACATGACTGGGATTTCTTATATGATGGGATGTAGGAGTATATGAAAGTGGAAATATATGAATAACAGACACTATACAATGTAAGCTGTTTTTTTATTTCATTGAAATCCAGCAAAAACTAATGAAATAACAAAAATAAATGTTACCATGTTTTTAATTGTCAGTTTCTGTAGTCAGACATGATGATGCTCTAGTATTCAGCCTAGCAACCAGCCTCAGTAGTCTTAGTAGCTGATATGGTAACATTCAGCAGCAGTGAAACTGTACAACAGCTGTAGTCGCTAAAGGGTTAAACAGCCAACATTTTAAGATCCATTTCACCAAATTAATAAGGAGTAAACCTCTATTAAGCAGCCATCTGTCTTTAAACAGCATTTTTCTGACTTCCCAGAGGTGACTGCTTAAGACAGGTTTCAATATAATACATTTTTTTTCTTCAGGTAACCCAGAATGCATCGGCATCTGACCAGGCTTGAGAATACTTGATCAACATTCTGGTATTTTTGCGTAACAGATTCACACATGTTGTGAAGCATTGCTTCATACATTGGGAGGAAGCAGACAACATTTTAACAGCAGATATTGATGTCATAGGAGATAGTTCTTTCCTGGTAAGAAGCCAATTTACAGTGTAAATTTCAATGCTAACCATGTGGCCCTACCATCTTGTGGTTGCAAGGATTGGCAAAGTAATCACCTCTTACACAAACATTTCATGGTCATTTTGAGACATGTTCCAGGTTGGGCCTGGGACCAGCTTCCAGAGACCTATAAAAGGAGCCCATTTATCAATTTAGACCTGGAAACATTTTAAAAAGTACGAGTCAGACTGGCTTAGTTGAAAACATGCATCAGAAAACCTTTCTTTAGCCGAAATTACAAATAATATGCAGACCCTGCCTTTGCCTTCATCCAATCAACTTAAAAAGGAAAGATGTAAAATTGGAGATCTTTGTGAAATCCTGAAGGACCTTTCTCAGAAATTTTAAGATCTTGGGTTACTTCAAAAATATTTGTGAACAGTTGTCCAATGTCCAAGAATCTGAAATTGAACTTGCCCCACACACAGGAGTTTACGTTGGATGATGGCAATATGACCCACACAGGGACGAGCAAGAGAACACCAAGGGTTCCAAAGACTTCAAGAATACCAAACATTTGACCCAAGAAAATGAGCAGGATGATATGGCTAAAGAGCAGAAATCCTAAGGAAGTCATCTTGTAATAAAGGTGTGGAAGACCTTTTACATGCTACTACAGGTAAAATAATGAGAGCATTCTATAAGTTTACCAACTTCTGTGAGCCCCGTTTTAATCATCTTCATGTTTGTTTTTGATTGCTTAGTTATTCTAAAGGAACTTGTTTTACTCGCATAAATACTGTACTTTTGTGCTTGCTTCAGTTTCTAAAATGATGACATCTGTTCATGCAACCTTTGATATATTCTTCAGTAATAACAATATGTTGGCTATACCATTTTCATAAAAGGATTTTCAAATTTTAACATTGCATATGTAATTAATGCAGTCAGTTCATTCCGGACAAAAATACTTTAAATCATTCATCTGTTTCAGTCTGCATCCCAGGTTAAGTTAGGAACCAAGAGAAAGACAAAGATGCAAGAGTCAGCAGCAGAGGGGGTACACAAGTGAGAAAAAAAGGGGATATAAAAAGTGAGGGTTTTGATTCTCATATGTTATAACTTAGAAAGTCTGTTTGTGAACAGTTTGATGCAGTATTTATTTATGTTTAAAATAAAGGTCACTTTGCAAGAAGTAACCAAAAGAATTGAAGGAAGAATTTGGTGTATTATCTTTCTTCAGAAATCAAATCAGAAATGTTGCCAAGGATATTACAGATTTAGGTTTGTATGTTTAAGTGCTTTTAACAAACAATATGTATTTTCAATATGTAAAGCCATATTAGACACAAGGATAGATATTAATACATTTATGTATTATAGGTATGTCATATGAAAATGTTATTGTATGTTTTTGCTTTGCACTAGATTTATATATTGGTGTAATATATATATATATAATCCAACTTCATGCAAAAAATTTAAATTTAAAAATGCATAGCACTTAAAATGTGTGAGTTTGGTAGATGATTTATAATGTAATTCTGCAGGAACATGAGTATATTTACAGCATGTATAACTATATTAGCAGTGTCTTTAGAACTGAATGGGTGTAGGTAATGTGATTCAACATTAAAATTCGCATGAGCATCCAAGTTGAGAAATTAAACTTATGGTTGCTGTATTTACTTACATCTTTCTTTATTTTCCTTGGAACTATTGCATGTAGATTACTGAATCTTGAAAGGTGGATTCATCTATAGGAATATTAAAAAATCACTTGCGATTACAAACACTCCAGAATAAGAATTACATGGTTTCTGCGAGTAAAAATTATAAGAAAAGAATCATAAAATGTGTAAAATCGCACATTAAGAAAACTCAAGATAAACAACGAAACATGCTAACAACAAATCCAAAACAATAATAATCAATAATAAACACGTTGTCTAAAACAAATGATGGCATACTTATTAAACTTCTACCTTTTTATGATTTTGTTAGGAATATAAACTCATCCCATGAGAATAATAATAAGGCAGATGAAAAAGGAGTACCATTAAATATAAAACATTTTATCGTATTAAATAAACCAATTTCTTCAGTGGAAATACTCAGAATATTGAGAAATTTGAAATGTAATAAGTCACCTGGTGACTATTTCATCTTGAATGAGTATTTGAAATGTTCATCCCGTCTAGGTGGGCCTTTTTAACTTGATTTAAACAAAGGTGTTATTCCAGAAACCAAGTCTACAGGGCTAACTAAACCAATATATTAAACAAGGGAGATAATTCAGATCATACCAATTACAAGCCTGTTACTTTACCGAGTTTATTGGATCTCTACTGCTCTTCTTAACAACATAATTTCACTTTATCTAGACGAAAATAATGTCCAATCTGAGGCACAGGCAGTTTTGCGTAAAGATTATTCTTATGTTAATATTTTTTTGTTAAATTTCTTAATATAACTTTTCTATATGAGAAATAAAACATGTTTTGTACTTTCGTGGATTTTATCATGCTCGCGATAGGGTATTGAGAGTTGGTTTGTGGACAAAACATGATCAACTTTGGTATAAATGGGAAAATTCTAGCGATAATAATGAACGTGCACATGGATGTGAAGTCTTTCTCAGTGGAGAGAAATCGAGGTTATTCACATGCAATCAAGAAGTTAGACATTGGGAACATCTTTCTCCTATATTATTTGTCCTATATTTAAATGACATTGAGAAAAAAAGAGTTCTAATTGTAATGGCATAACAATGAATTTCTTGGATGGAGATATAGTAAAACAAATATGTTAATTTTAATGAAAAATATATGTACAGAACATGAATGCATTAAAGTATTATCTGATAAAATTTCATACAATTCTGTTTATATTATTGGTTTTAAAGCAGTAATATTGATGCTGGTAAAAACTCTTTATCATTCCTGGTTAGATAGAATCTTATGGAAGAACAAAAAGCAAGCTCTTTATCAGTTTGTACGGACATGGGAATTATCCACTAGTAACTTGACAAAAGCCGATAAATATAGAATAAATACATATTTTGTAATTATGGCATTGTCTCTTATTTGACAAACCCTCAGGTTTAGAGAGTGTGATCAAATGACTAACATAACCAGTCAGTGTCATACAACTTAGAAGTCAATCAACCAATGAACTGAACGTTTAACGGAGCTTTGTGAAGATTTCCCTCATAAAGTACTCAATATATATTCTAAACAGCAATATGTAATGCTAACTATAGTTGATATAATGATAATTTAGACAATTATTAAATTAATCAGCAAATAGCTGTCGTGCATGCATGAATGACAGAAAGATGAACAAGTTACAATAATAAGATAATAACACAGTTTCTCATCAAGGTGGTGAATTAGTGTTGGCCATCGCTGAATTAATCAAAGTGTTGTTTTTGGTGATGCATATACGAAAAATATAATAATTTGGGGTATACCGAGACTTCATTGAAAAATAATACAAGTGAAGAATCTAAGGGACAATTAGCACATTTTGTCTTATTTTACTCACGACTAATGAAAATTGACATATGATAATCGTCAGCAACCTTTAAGAATCAATACTTTGATTTTTTTTTCAAACGTATCTCTTGCATTAGACAAGTTAAGCATTGCACAGACAGATAATATTATACTAGGGTTTGCATCGTTCAATTATAAGTAGGATGTATTATCAGGACAAGAAAAAAGGCATGTTGCCCATCACTTACTGTTGCAAGAACATATAGTACAAAACATATCTTGTCACGGTTAATATACATACAACTAGCATTTGTATGCGATTAAATTAGTAGACCCCACATACATCCACGAGTCTCTTACTATTTTTGGTATCACGTAGTATCATGTAAGTGTCATGTCACTCGAATTGAAAGAATAGCAAACACTTTTTTTATTCCACTCTTTATCTGATACACTTTCGGCATCAGCACTAAAATAATGTCGTTGATATATGTCCCCAGTTTAAATGCATATATCTGAATAAAGACTAGATTGTGTAACCCTTTTCTTCTTGAATAATGCAGCTAATAGTACAATCGCTTGTCCTTTACCTTATCTATCTATCTGTCTGCAATTCTGCATCCATATGAATATGGGTATATATATATATATATGTTTCTTCCATGTATCGAAAAACAAGCAGATGAAAAGACCCACGAAAGGTAGTAACTATTGACTTTTTTATAGTCCAAGCACACAACAATGTAGGAAATTTTAAATCTAAAACTTGCAGCAGTAATTTGTTAAAGATGACAGCAAAGCATGCATGATACTGAAAAAGAGATTGATATATATAAAATGGACAGCTCGACCATATCACAGAAATCCACCCAGCACAGGCCCTGTACAATGTGTCATAAACATATATCAGTGTATTGATACAATGTGTAATGTGGTCCACACAAATTAAAATCAAGCATATTTTTGATTTCTTTATTTTTTTAAAAATTCACTCAATATAGATGTAGTACTGTTGTGTCATAAACAGTATTATTGCCTTCATATAATGTATAACCTATTTCGTTTTCATGTTTCTGGAATTGGAATAATTAGTACTGTTACAGTCTAGTTCTAGAGTGCGTCTGAAATAAAGTTTCTTTTCTTCTATTAAATATTCATTATCAGTATGTAATGTATATACTTGAAAGACTTTGAAATTTCCATCTGAACAGTTATATGGATGGCTTTAAACAAAACGAAAAAAGAAAAACCATTTAGTAATCTGAACTTTTCTGAAATACATGAGCTAACAAGGAAAATGGCAATACGTGGACATCAAACAAGAATAACAGATTTCCTTGCTGTATAAGAAATGGCGACTGTTTCTTATGCGGACCCACTTCAACACATAATGAAATTGGAATCTGCACCTCATCTACAAGATTCTGAGCTATCTTAGTGTATGCATTATTATTCAAAGGAACTATGCAACATCGGATGATGTCAACGTATCTGAAAGGAATAGGCAAAAAAAGGTGTGACAAGGGGTCTTGTCAACAGGTCCCAAATAAATATTGAATGTAATCTAGCAATATTCCATGTCTGTATGGATGATCAATGCATCAATTACAAGGGTTTGAAAGCAGTAATATACTGAAGATAAGAGCTATATTCTGGGAGCACCTGAGAGATTCAGGTTGATGAACCAACAATATCGCCCCAAAGATTGCAATAATAGACCTATCAACTAAGGGTATTAATAGACCTATCAACTAAGGGTATTATACACTTTTGTTCAATTCCAAGTTGATTAAAATCAAGATCTACAATTTAAGGGACATCTAACATGCACCATACAAGTTCATATTCTGGTGACCTTTGGAGTTGTCTGTTTACTTACTTGTAGTTGTCTATCAGATCAAACACTGCATTTTGTGTTTTAGGAGAGTAATCGTTAGAGACAATAAGTTCAAATTACCTACTTAACATTTACAAAGATGAAAGCTGTAATATGATTTGTGAAGAAAAATATTTATAAGATCTTAATATAAGTGCATCTTGATTTTAGTCAGATTATTTCAATCCTGGACTCTTAGGCCAAAACAGTTGAACTGCCTTTTAAAACAAGGCTGATTTTACTTGATGAAGAAAAGATATATGTGAATTTATATGATCCACTGCATACAAGCATATTTGCCTACTCAGCTATATACTTGCATTGAAAGAGACAGTGATTCTTTTTAATATGCAAATATATATTATACTTGTAAATAAATACAGCAAGCAGTTACAGTGAATGAAGTCCGATGATGTATATTGTAATTAACTAGTACTTTACAACAATGTGATATAATTATAATTATGTATTTAAAAATAAACATAAAGATTTTCAAATGAAAGATACTAACTCGAATATAAACACAAATGATTTTTATGTACTACAAAACATGTTATTCATATCAAAGTTCAATTCTGATATTTATATTCTGGACATGAATCATTATAGTTTATGAGTGGATATTTTGAATCTATTATCGATACAGCCACAACAGCCAAAAGATCATATTCTCTCAAGATATACTCTTTAGATATATGACATATGGGGAGTTTCCTCCTTCATAGCAAGTTTTTTGCTGTATTATTATTATTATTATTATTACTTGTTGCAATAGTGCTAGTACAGCTGTACCTTCAAATTAACATGTGCATTGTTTAATGAATAGTGCTAGTACAGCTGTACCTTCAAATTAATGTGTGCATTGTCTAATGTATACATTTATGCAAATAATGTGATTCCTAAATGACAACTAAGTAGCACATTTTACTGTTTTGTTGTTGTTTTGTTCTTTCTTTCAAATTATTGCTATGCTAACTGAGCTAAGGAGCTGTTATGATATTTAACATTTCTTTCTTATATATGCACCTAATGCACAAAGTAATTTGTCACATCTATAAAACTTAATTTGGATGCAAAAAGACATCATTGTTTGGTTGTCTCTCTAATGCTAACTTTATCTTGGGGCTACTGCTACAGTGTCAAAATGACACATGTGGGTGGTTCACCTCTTACAATTTGATGGGATCATGATAATTTGTTTTTTTAGTTATACCTAGTCATTTTTTAAAAATTTATGAACGATAACATGTATTAACCATATTCTATGAAGAAATGAAGAAAAAGTTTCATTTGTTCATTCTAGATGACACAAAATGTTTTGAAAATGCATATATGTGGGTTTCTGGTCTGATTAATACGTTTTTTAGTTTTTAAGGCATCACTTTGTAGAAGTCACCATTGCTGAAAGTTTAAATCTACTCTGAGAAATGGAAATCAACATACAAAATAATTTAATGACACTCTTTTTGATTCCAGTGTTAAGAGAAGTAACGTCTACGCAGTTTAATATTTCATAAATGGACCAAAATTCTAAAAACTTCTCATATGTTATTCTAGGCGCAAACAAGTATTATGTTTCCTACAAACATTTATTGGGATGTTAGAAGTATCATTTTAAACTTTTTGAGGGCATATTACTTTCAAACTAACAACCTGGATGAAGACCTTGGCAAAAAATTATTTTTACAATTTTTAAAAATATTACAAATATACCAAGATTGCATAAAATTGGTCTTTAGAAATGAAATAACGAATTACTTGCAACAATATGTTCTACCGAGCACAAACATACCAAGCAGGATTTATCCCTTGATGAGTATGACAAGCAAGTTCTTGCGCTTTACTTTACATTTGCCACTCTTTGCATAACATGACTCCATTGAGATCAATTATACTCTGGAGTCAAACGACACTGGAGGAAATATAACCAAATTTTGCATTTTTGCTTCCGATTTGTTACCAGTACAGTCAATTTATTAAATAGTAGAAACCTTTGTCATCTGTTTAAGATATCACTACACTAAATGAGTCAGTTGGCTGTAATTGCAACCGATTGTAGTCCTTAGGAATTTTTTTCTTCTGAATTTACCTGGCAGTTTGCTAACATAAAGTAGCATTAAAGCCTAATATTAAATAAAACAAATGCAAAAAATAAAAAATATAACAAAAAAAAACCTTTTCAGATTTTGTATATATGCTGTATCCATAGTAGTGCCTAGAATAAGTTAGATGGTCTTGGTGATCTGAACTTATCAAAAAGGTAAATAAAATGACTGAAATATGTAAAGAACTTACTTAGTATACTGATATCAGTAAAGGATTTATGACTGCAAGCAAGAATCAGATGAGGATTTCCAGTGGTTGGAGTCATCTGCTAAGAGTCATAAATTTATCAGACAGAATATACTTCCTGCAACCCATATCACTGTCTATAATAATCATTATGCCTCAAAAGTATTAATGCTATAGACAGTTGTATATTTTGGCACTATTCCATATCCAATTTTTGTAGAATAAGTGATTGTTATGATAAAAGAAAATATCAATGATGTACATGTAAAAATATTAGTCACAAATATGAATGAGACATATAGAGTATATTGTATAAAGGTCTTCTTTAGTATCTAAGATTACTTCATGGTCAAAATATCCACATATGGAGTATCAACAACAGCTACTTTCTTTCTCTATATCTTCAAATCTTTGGTAAAACATTCTTTTCACATTAATGGGAACTCACCTTTTCTGCACTCCTTTGTCACTCTTTTGTAATGCATTGATTAATGTTATTCTGCTTGCTCATTAGTGCCTGCTTGTCCATCAAGAAGGCCCAAATGAAATAGCCAGCCCTTTTCTGGGCTCACCGGTCAAATGAAAACCAAAATAACCTATCTAGCAGCATTGTTTCTGTCCTTTTTCTTTTTAAATCGATTTTTCTACAAATCTTATGCAAGAATTTTATACCATGTCAAATTTAATGTTATTTGGTTCCTCTAATGTACATGATAACTTTTACAAGTAACAGTCATACCACTATCGGACTCAAAAATGAATTTTTTTCCATGTGAATGAATACATAGAGAGTCTATATGTACATCTTTATGTATTGCTAATATATTGTTCCAGTACCAAATGCAGAAATGTAAATAACATAATTGCTGTTTTCTGCACAATCACAGTATTAATGTATTTTCACATTTGTAACAAAACACAAAATGTAATTTGATTCAACTTTTCTATACTGCCGAACAACTGAATTACATTAGTGTTTAAAAAAAAAATCGTAGGTGATGCCGTTTCAGACCAAAATTATTTGTTAATGCTGCATAACTGTGGTAATTATGTTTAAAGGTTTAGACTGATGTAGCATATTCCAACAAGACATGCATGAATCAAAACATTTACTGTTAAGTCTCGCTGAGAAACAGTTCGCATAATTTGTTATGATGTGTTGGATACTACATGTATTCTAGAAGGCTTAGACAATATGTCCTCTGTATCAAGTACACGTAATTCCTTATGAAGGCTGGTAAGATTGTACTATTGGAATTTTCTAGAAATAAATAAATTAAAGAATATAAATTTAATATATGTACACAAATAACAATAATAATAATAATAATAATATCAGCTAAAATGGCAATTCACAATAATTACAATACATGTATGTTGTCAAAAAATAATAGTAATAATAATTATCATAATGTCTTAAAAAAATACAAATCATCATAATTCTTATAATCACCATTCTCACATAAACGAAACTAGAGCTATTTAAAAAATGAGTAATACATTTTAATCAGCAAAATGTCTTTGCTATTGCATACAATGCAATTTACCTTTGTCTTTATGATGAGGAAATGAGTACGGTCATTATCCCGAAGCCTGCAGTAAAAAGGAATTAATATGCCTTTCCTTAATAAGGATGCGCGGTGCATGGCTTTTAATTTTACACTGCATCTTCACATAGTGAATCAGTCTTTTTCATAATTTGGCGCATTGTCGACCTTTCATAATAGTCACCTGACAATAATGTGACAGCCATGAGATGTTTAATTTAATCACCAACGGAAAATAACAGGGACAAAGGGATGCAATGTGCAATAAGAAAAACAGAAAAAAAACCAACAAAAAAAAACCCAACAAAAAACCCCAACAAACTGATAGCCAATACAATGAACAATTAAACAAAGAAAATACTTGTTCACGGGATGGGAAGAAATTAAAAGAGAAACCCATACAAGAAGACTTGGAGAGAATCTGCATTTCAAGAAAAGTTAACTGCAAAGGACACAAATTGCAAACAAAAGTTCAGGTGTAAGATGTTTATGTTTTGCCCATGTTAATTTTGCCTGCACAAATGGAAATCAAAATTACAATCGACAGCACAGAGCAAAGAAAAGTCTAATAGTCTTCCTGAGCAAGAATCCTAATGTACCAATCTAAAATGATAACGTGAATGGTAATCTATATATTTCATTACAGAGAATAGATTTCATTGCTGGGTATTGTTGTATCTTCTTTTACTTAAATGAAAAGAATGAGACTATTACTGTCTTAATTTCTGATATAATTTACAACCTTGACTTGTATATAAAGTCATTCATAGTGGAAACGGCTGCAAATGGCTGGAACGAAGAAATGCATAGATTCGAAAATTTCAAACTCAGCTGAAACGTTAAAATCACTCTGAGCAAAAATATCAAAATGTACATAGCCAAATACATTACTAAATTGTTTAGAAATAGTATAGCCAAGATCTATACAGACATTTACCGAATAAGATATATTGTTTGTTTGTTTTTGAAACCTAAAAAGTTACCTTTGTTTCCTCAATAACACCAGCAATTAATCTAACAGTTATTATTTGTATTTGATAGAGTCTTTGTCCACTGAAAATATGTTTCGAAGAGATTTTCTTTTATGCAGGTTAATGATTAATCCAATCAATTACAGTGTGGTCTAATTATTAAATTAAAAATCAGTAATCAGTATAAACATGGGCCAGTTGTAGATTCCCACGATGGGCCTGTAACATATGTTCTACTTGCAAAGTAAATAGCATAGCATCTGCAGAGCAGAATGGTAGATACAGCTGTATGAGGTCCTTGTGATTCACCTTTGGAGATGGCACAAAACATATTTTCCTTTAGACATCGAGTCCAAAACAACAGAGGAAACCTGTTGCACTGGGTCAAATCCTGCTAAATTAAATGCTGCAGTAGCTTTCCAGTCTCTGGAAATCCCTGGGCATACAAATGCTTAATTATGTTGGAGAATGTTTGAAAAATATCAGCTCCTTAGGAAAACATCTGTGAAAGATACTGAAAACCAGGTTGAAGAGAAAAGAAAACATACCTGTGATGCTACCGGTGGTAGTCCAAAAATACCGTTTTAAAGACCGTCTACCGCACATACCATTTAGTAGTCAAAATCTACCGGTTTTGAAACTTTCAAGGAAAATTTAAAAAAACAAAAAAAAAACCTGCCTTTTTTATGCGTTCTATCAACACATTAGATAAACCAGCCAGAACCAGCCTACTGGGAACCGGAAATGTTCGACCTATGATATGGCCGGTGCGATGATGCGTGGTTGAGTAGTCGGATTACAATTGTTAGCATGTGTACACAAGAAGCGGCTAATTGATTACCTTATTGTTGTAATTTGGAGAGTTTAAGGCCAAATGCTGGATGTTGTTTGAGGTGTTATACGTAATAAAAGGATTAAAGGTAATCCACGAGTCTTTGATTAAAACTCGGCCAATCTGTCGTGGAAGGGAGATAAAACGGAGAGAACGACCAAAAATGATATTGGCAGAAACACTTGAGTAAGTATTTTGATTTGATGTCTTTTAATTGTTCTTGTATTGTTCACGATGGTTTAAGATGAATATTTAAGGGCAGCTTGTATATTTTTTTTTTTCTTCAATGCATGTCAAAATGCCGAAACGTCCGCTTTCTCCCAACGCTAAGAAGCCACCAGCTAAGAAATACTACAACAAGTTTAACAATGCTTGGATACCAGAATTTAAGTGTGTGCAGGCGAGTAGCAAAGGTCCTGACTTTGCATTGTGTCTTTTTAGGCTGGTGAATCAATGATTGGACATCTACATGTAGAGATGACCAGGCTGCTAAGAAAGCTTCTGGGAAAGTTTGTTTCAACCAAGGTCATCACCAGTGAACCAGATATTACTAATGTGAAGTTCAGACTTCAAGAAAATCAGCATAAAAGCACAATAATTATGTTCAAGTCCTAGATAAAATATATCCGCGAGTTACAAATGTTTTACTTAATATTTAATTTTAAAGTTGGGCTAACTTATTAAAATCATGTGTTTTTTAACTGTTTATTTCAAGTCTAAATCTAATTTGTTTAAAATTAATTACAGTGGTGAAACTTGCCAACAGATTTTTGGACATAAGCCTAGAAGAGAAACAAGCCCTTGAAGATGAGGCTCAGGAATACATATTAAGTCCACGCCAGGAACTTCCTCCTCGGAGCGAAATGAGCTTGGAGCAGTATTGGAGATCAGTAAGCAGCCTCAGAAACCCAGCAACAGGAAAACTTAAGTTAGAACTTCTTTCCAGTCTGAGTGTAGTTGTCCTATCATTGCCACATTCCAATGCTGACACAGAGAGGACATTCTCCATTCTTCGGAAAATCCAGAGTGATTCAAGGGGAAGTCTGGATTAGAAAACTAGTGACTATTATTGTAACATTTTCCATCAGATTCTGAATCTGAATCATGTTCAAAATTTGTGTTTTATTATAATATGAAGAGAATACATATTATGTGACAAAATGAACTTGTTTTGTTTTCAATTTATGCCGATAAAAAATCTACCTTTTTAGAAGTCAATCTACTGATCAAAATTTGCAAATCTACTGGTTTGAAATCCTGGTTCTGTCACAGGTATGAGAAAAAATGATCGATACACTCACGAGTGTTACCAACGATTGAAAACATTATTGAATGTTATCCAAGCCTTCCAAATGATAAGAGAGAATGGTATTTAATTATGTTTACAGCCAACACATTAGATATAAGCTTTGAAGAAGGACATACAAATCAAATAAAACAGAAAATATTTTTGGAAGACTATGACACTTTACAATCACAGTAGAAATTGTTACGATAATTTGAAATGTGAAATATAAAAAAGACAACCTAAAATTCAGACGTTAATGGATAATTAAAGCACAAAGATCACTGACTTGAACAAAGAATATAAAAGCTATCACTAATACATTGTGATAGCTACAGAAAAAGAATCATTTAACTGAGATAGGACAAGAAAAAAGAGATAAATTTTAATGAAAGTTATTAAAACAACTTACGATTTACATGTTACTGATTTTAATGATGAAATATGTTAGGTACTGACATATACAACAGATCACATACTGAGATTGAACAAGCAAAACCAGATACGAAAGAGTATGTTGATCAAGAAGTGGTTAAAAATATCAATGTGATACAATGCGCGACTGTTGAAATATATGACAGGGTCATACAAGTTTTAATTAATTTAAAACAAAAGTGTAAGAGGAGTTTAACAGAAAGAGAGGTCCGTGAAACTTGATTAAATAAAAAGTTAATTGTATTAAGTGGCGCAATTAATACATTTCAAACCAAAATAAATGAAAATATACCAACGTTCAAAACTGAATTGAATACTTACTTGGGCACAAAGAGTTTTTTTTTACGTTTTCGAAGGATAAATGAAAGACAAAGTCGATGATAACAAAACAATCTTGAAGAGAAAATTAAACTTTTGTCTGGATGTACTTTTTATGATTTCCGCATTGTACCAGCTCAGAACTTTTTCCATTCGAATGGAACTGAATTAAACGCAATAAGAATTGTGCAGTTTTATTTACTATAGATGCAACATATGCTATTGAATTTCAAAAAGGGATTTCTTGGCATTTGTTTGTTCTGAACTACATTCCAGACATTAGTTATTGTTTTGGATTTAACCATGTTTTATCACGTTTTGCTGAATACATGTTTCAGACGATAAATACTTTACAGCAATATATCATTCAGCAGATAAATGAGGATTATACACAACTTTTGTCAACTTGCATTTTGAATATTCAAGGCCTTTCGACTCTTGTGCTAATGTTTACACTGTATTAGAGGTTAGTAACCAACTTTTTAATAGCTTATTAGACCTTTGAACAGAATCAGAACATCTTTACTTTGCAATGGAAACATTTTAACGGGCATAATGTTTAACAATTGAATTAAAACACAAAATAAAGATCTTGTAGGTCAGGAATTACAATAGAAACTGGAAGAAGTATCAAAGTTTGTTACTCATGAATAGAATGGTTGTCCAATGCATAGGCTTCACTTTTTCCTTTGGAGAACCTCTTATTATTCATTTATAGATATATAATACAGTGATTTAAATAGCATCAGCAGAACATAATGACTGTACATGTAGCAGGAGTCATTACTGAATGGGCAATATTCAAAGGAATTGCATGTTGAGAAAGAGACTTTATGTTCAAGGTATTTGATCCTAATATAGCTGATGAAGAGATAAATATGAATCTCATAAAAGTTACAATGAACAACAAATGCTCGCAGAAATTAGTAACATAAATATTAACAATGTTTAGGCTAATAACCATTGCATATGGCATGATTTGTGGAGTGTGCATGGTAGCAGATTGCATGGTACTGATCATAATTGCCTAATGTGCAGTAAGGTATCAAACTGATAATCAACATAAACAAACCTGTTGATGTTGACCCAATTTATATTTATTTCATGTCTGATACTAAGACAATCACCTAGAGCAATCGACTAAAATCAATAAATCTTTATTCACTAATGCATGTATTTAAGAGAGTCTCATACTATGATAACTTGTGACTAAATGTGGAAAAATGCTTGCACTAAATCTGATATGTACTGAATACAGAAACCTTTTGACTACATCGTTATCATCTATCCTACTCCTTTGTTCAACAAGACTTGTAATGGAAAGTGTCTACTCAGAGACGAAATTGTAATCATTATGGATCGTGAGGATAAATTGAATTAGTGGTTAGAGTTACTGTTTTATATATATATATATATATATATATATATATATATATATATATATATATATATATATATATATATATATATATATATATATTGACACAAAAATTGATAAGTACGTGAATTCAAAACATGTTCCAAACATTTTGAGATAAACAAGCTCTTTGTCAGGGGAATAAACAGCTTACAAAACAAACCTAAACACAAAATGTAAGAAAAAATCTGGACTCCTACATGTTATAATCGCTACGGGGAATTTAAAACAATAAATTTAATACAAAGTTGTGCAACAATAATAATGATAAACGAGTGGGTTATTGTGTCTACCACATTCAGAACCAACATGTTTTGACATAATTCCACATTGTCAACAAAAGACGGAAACACAGCATGACAAAAAATCAATGCCAATCACAAGATTTGCGAAAGAAATTATATCGCAGCAGAGAGAGTTATGTATGGAGGTTCTAAAGGAAGAATGTCAAGATAATTGTGTAGCGGGATAATAATAATAATAATAATAGTAATAATAATGACAACAAAAACAAGATGTTATTACTTGGGTAAATATCACAAAAAAATGCATATGGGTGAACAATTAATGACTATATATATAAACAACTGACATGAAAAACTGATGACCATATATATATATATATATATTGGAGGTTTTTTTTCTTTGTTTCTAATTGATGATTGTAGAAATTAACTGACGTAATATAGTGTGCACAGTAGGACGCTATAATCAAAGATTTCAGAGAGAATATACATTATTGGGGTTGTGTATTACAACACGGACAATAAATGCAATGGAAACCTCGTTTAAAGAGAACCATGCTATTCAGGACCATATGAAAAGAGAAATTGTATATGCATTGATACAGAACAAAGAAGCAGCCTTTAATGTGACTTGAGTATCCAATTGATTATAAAGTACTTGCAATATAGGTACACATTTCTGCGCGGAGCACAAGTGCCTACAGTACCTCCTTAGGCATGCATACGAGTATTTCTTTTGTCAACCCACCTCCTGAAACAGAAGCACACTATCATACACAGCCGATGCTTCTTTCGTCATTTTAATTTTATATATACTGTATAAGGATTTTATTATCTCATCAAAATCATTTCCTGGTACTTTTTGTGTTTATATAAACACATTTTCAATTTTAAATTCATTATTGTCACATATATTTTGTTTCGATTACAAGCCCTTCTGTTGTGCTTTGCGCAGGGTTCGTCGTTCTGAATAAAGAAAGTTTTGACCTTCACCTACAAAACTAATATAAACACCATTTAAGTCATCTCTAAGCTGTTGAGACAATTGCATTAGAATAAACAATGAATGCCCATGCACTTCAAACCAGAAAATATTTAAAGAAAGAAATAATTCAGAATCAGGAAGTGAAGTTATAAAATCACATTTCTACATAAGTCATGTTTGACGTTAGGTTAAGAGCATTTTTGTACAAACTACAGGTTGTTAACAAGCATTGTGGAATCAGCACGTCTAAATTACCCTATGGAGATATCTCACCAGCTTTTAACAAAACCAAAAATGAATCTTGGTCTTGGTCTTTTGGTAATAATCTACCTTGAAATTTCCTTCTAGACTATGTGTGGCATGGTTGTTAGAAGAAGAGAGAAGAGACAATATAATATTTGCCAAGGCAAGATATATTTTTGTGGTGTCAGATGTAAACTGTGTCATCTAGGAATGCAGGCTTGCAGTTAGTAGCTGTTGAGTCAAATGTAGTATCGACACGTTTTGTTTTTTTTCTCTTACTGAACGTAGTTTTGCTGCCGTCTTGATACAACAGAATCGCCTTTAGAGCCCGTCTTATATATATATATATATCCTACAGGAGAACGCTTGATAACATTAACATAATTTTTAAATACGAATAAATAATATCATACAGGTTAGAGAATTTTAATTCGTACTCTATGGAGATTCGAACCCAGATCCGCGGGTTACGGCACCAATTGCCTTGCTTGTAAGCACCAACCCCTAATCCTTTTCGACCATGCACACATTGCCAAAAAATGATTCTACAAAGTTGGTTGTATAGGTATATATATATATATATATATATATATATATATATATATATATATATATATATATATCGAGCACAGATAATATTACAAGAAGGTAGACTCTGAAATCATCGTTAATCAATCACATCATTTGCTAGTACTACTAATACCAAGAGTTTAGTTTTTCGCGTTCATTTGTACGTATGTTAACCATAATTATCTTCTTGGTCATTGTGTTTAATATTTTCTGGTTTATAAGTATGTTTCTCAAACTTATAGACCTAACTATGTTTAAAGTATGGGTTATTGACACTATGATAGCTATTTACTTTTGTTATTATTGTTGCAGGGCAGGTCACCAACGATTACAACATATGAGGGATTAATTAAAGATGCGAATATCCAAGTACACGAATACAACTATCTAAAGAATACAAGTTGTTCTGGTGGTATTGTTGTTCTTTGTTTTGGGGTTGTTTTTTTGTTTTGGTGTTTTTCATTTACTTTTAGTGCTGTTGTTGTTTTCTTTTTTACAGTAAAGATGCTTAACAACAAAGATTAAGAAACATGTGATAAAAGCGCTGTTTTGCATCTTGTCCATGACATTTTATATATCCTGTACTACATCAGTATTTTCTTTCCCAAATGTCATTTTATAAGTTTAAAGGATATAAAAATAAACTGCGTAAAACACTAATAGATTCCATTTGGAAATGTAGCAATATTCTTAAAAATAATAGTTAAATTGTATGCAACAAAAAATTAAATAAATATCTGCAAAAAATGGAAATACAAATACTTTATTTTATTATTAATTATTGGCATCAATGACATCTTTAGACATAGGTCTGCCAAAGTTTTGCAAGTTCGGAGAAGATAACATCTACTAATTTTGAACTACAAGACACGTTTGAATTACAAATCACCTTTGCCATGTTGAAATTGATAAACGGTCAACTAACAAAATGTTGTCTTCAAACATTCCATTATTTTGGACACCTTGATGAATTGTCTTAAATTATATTTGAAACTATTGTTTCTTGATTTTTTGCTATACTGACTTGTTACATTTAAGTTTAAAATTCATATAGCTTGCGGCAGAAATGTGAGAAAGAAACAAACAGTGTTTAAGTGTTCTAAAAGTACTGACCTAATATTTTGAATAATATATTGCAAATCAGTACAGTGGGTTTTCGATGTCTGTCGGATTTAACACGACTTGATTAATCTAACTACTTACTGCCTGAAATATCATTTCATGATAAAATGGACCAGATAAAGTTAAAATTTTTGAAAATGTCCGAGTTTAAGTAAGTGCATGGGTAGTGTACATTAATAATTAAATGGTTCAATTAAATATTAACTACTTACTTTATGCCAAAATTTCCTAGACAAACGTTATTCACGGACATCAGACAAAGCAAGGAAAATTGACAAATGACTGCACTAATATCAAAGTTTTGTTTCCTTTTCCTTTGTTTGACTTGTTTTACCAGCTACAGCATTAAAACACATCATTACTCAATTTGGATAGAGACATGAAATCACGTACTGGATTAGTAGATAATTCTATAACGCTTTATATTTTAGCTGGAAATGGACTATATGAAAACACAAAGGATTTCCTAGAAGAGAAGTATTGAATGATAAATATTATTAAGAAGATTTCGGATAAAATAATATAAGGAAAGCAAACTTTTTGAGGAGACAAAATATATAGTTTTATTTGTACCGAAGTTATTCTTTTATTGAATACACTGTGACTAAATAAGACTATACATACCAAAAATGTGACATCTCTCTCTCTAACTCGTTCTCTCTCTATGCAATTATGCTTGTAGCTATCCATTAATACATGTCATTCTTGACGAAGATCGATCTGCCATTCTCTCTGAGTATGCATGTATATATGCCTCATGTAATTTATGAATGCATGTGTAGGTAAATTCATGATATTACCTTAGCAATAAGAAACCTCCGGCTAGACGGATGGACAAATACTGAAACGTCTTTGTTGAAACTAACAATGACTACCACGTCTGATGGGAGTTATGTAAGGTCGTTTTTCTTTCTCTTTACATGTACATCTGCTTCTCGCTCTGAATACTGTTTTGCATCGGACCTGTTGGTATGGTCTTTAATTGGCGTTTCTTTGCAGTATACTGTTGCTTTATTTTTAAGCTTTTTGACTTGTTTTCTTTTTTCACACTTAGTCATGTATGCAAGACACTGGCTTATTTTAATTTTAAAAAATGCAACAATGTTGCAAGAATTTCATTGCACAACTTCATAATATATGAATAATGCACGGTGTAGCAAGTCAGTGAATCTGCCCAAGTGCTTTTGAGATCCATACTTTCGAGGTTGACAACAACAAGAAGTTCACCTTTCTTTCTTTTATTCACACCATCAATGAACAACAAAATGTAGTTCAATGTTACATATTTATATGATTATTTCACAAATTTTAGAATCAATTTAAACTTATTTGAATACTGTTTGTCTATAATAATTCATACACCAACATATTAATAAAAGGTGTACCAATAAATATTAGTCAAAATTACAGAAGATAGGGTCATTCAAAATATATGTAGCAAAATCAGCTTTCTACTGTTTGAGAGTGTTTGCCTAATAAAAAAAAACAAAAAAAAAAAAAAAACAATGAGGGCATTTTAATTTATCTTTAGTCAAAATAGACTCTTTGAAACATCTTCTATACCTCTATATCTAGTTTTTTTGTGCAGAAGGCTTCTATTTATGGCTCACAACACATTTTGGTATACATTTACATTAAACAAGTTGCAAAAACAATATTGGTCAATTATGTCTTTGCATCTAAAACGTGCAAAAATGCCATGTTTGTGTCAATTGATTCAAGGCAATTGGAAATTAACAATTACTGGAGCAAGAGTATCGTATCTGCCCACCATATGGTAAATAGTATTATTATCCTTCTTTTACATAAAACCCTCTGTTTTGGGTTAGATACTTGACCTTTTGAACCTAAATTCAATTGGTGCATTTCTTGTCTTAAATGCAAGCCATCCAAAAAATTTGGTCACCGTAAAAGGCACATAACCCAACTTTTTTATAACAATATGCAATGGTGGGGCCATATCAGTAATGCTACTAAAAGATGTCTAAGAATATCTGGTTACTATCAAACATGTATAAATAACTCACCTTTGACGAAAGGATAATGTTTTACAAAAGTTATATTCAACCTCATCTGGACTACAGTATATGCGGTAATGCATCTAATACACGTGTCAAAAGTCGGCAGACTTAAAAAAACAAGCGGACAGAATTATCCTTGACAACAATGTTGATAATGTCTATTAATGTATGAATGATTTGAAGATCACGACTACCTATAAATGAATATGTTTAAGAAAAGCTAAATTTGTGTTTAAAGTTTCTAATGGTTCTAGTCTCCAAATACTACTCTCTATGTCATGTAATAGACTTCTTTTTTCCAAGCTTAAAAGCGAATAATAAAAAATATAACTTGGATCTTTCTGGTTCAGTCATTTGGAACTGTTTACCAAAAGATGTTAAAGAAGTTTCTTGGGTTCTCTCTCTCTCTCTCTCTCTTTGTTAAATGAACCATTTGCAATCATGCATGTTTATGTGTACAAGGCTCGATGTGCTGAATCCATACTATGCTGTTTTTGTGTATACCAGTCCATAATACCACTTATATAATAATTGTTTCCCAGCTGCCTTTGATATATTCGCCTGTACATATGTAATAACTGAGGGCCACGAGAGGTTTGCTTTTGTACTAATTATGTCACCCTCATAAAATAAAGACATTATTATTATTATTATTATTATTATTATTATTATTATTATTATTATTATTTTTAGTATCATTATTATAATACTTACTATAACAAAAGCTCAAGAACGTAAACATGATATCTATTTGCAATACTCTCGTTTTATGGGGAAGCAAATTACAAGACATTAATATTAATATATCCGAGAAAAAGCAGAAAACATTATACTTTGAACTAATTACATTTAGATAAATCTAGTATTCCAATATGGCAAGAAGGCTATTTTGTATTTAACTTGTCTGTAGGTGGCATATTTAATTGCCAGAAGCAAAGAAAACGTATCAGGTTACGGCAAGGATGTCAATGTATGCCTTAGCAAAATTATGTCTTGGATAACATCTATTGAATAGTAAAAATCTAAAATGTAAAGATAGCATGCTTCCAAAACGAAGAATCAGATGATATGTATGCAAGTATGTATTACTATGCCAGTCTCACAAAGTTATCATACTTAAATCGTTTGATTATTATGGTTTAAAATACGTGTACATGTACCTTTTTTCCGTTCGTTATTCTGTTTTGAGACGGTCCCACGTCGAAAACGGATGTGCGCTTGGACGCGATCGAAAAGACAATCATTTCATCAATTGTACTGATTTGTGTACCCCAGTTGCGATTCACTGTTAGGTAGTTAGTTCTTACAGAAAGAAAATATTGTATAATGCCTTGATTGTTTAATGTATTTTTGTCTATTGCTTGCCTCCCGGAACGTGCCCTGCTACATTTGTAATGAAGCCATTGTTCCTAGCATTCGTTGTAACTGAGCACGAGGTGGTGGTGGCGCTCTACAGATATTTCGTACATCTGAGAGAGTGATAGTTGTAAGGTGAAGTTGTTTGCATTTGCAACATGTACAATGAAGAGAATGTTGGCATACATCTAGGCTACTTTCATGTACTGAGGCTGAAATTTCTTTACATATTGTACTTGTGGAAATTGTACATGATCTAAGCATACAACAGACAGAAATGGCCGCTCCAAAGTACTCGAAAAATCAGCTGAATTAGTCAAAAGCACACTATTTTTAGCAGTTATTAAAATAGCGAAAACAATTTTGACAGAATAGGCAACACCAACCTCTGAACGTACAATGAATGAATTACAAAATATATAAAAGTAAAAAAGTTATCGGTTCTTTTTATATATTTACCATTGAAGTCCAGGAAGTGAAAATGGTCAAAAGCACACTATTTTTAGCAGTTATTAAAATAGCGAAAACAATTTTGACAGAATAGGCAACACCAACCTCTGAACGTACAATGAATGAATTACAAAATATATAAAAGTAAAAAAGTTATCGGTTCTTTTTATATATTTACCATTGAAGTCCAGGAAGTGAAAATGGCCAAGCGGAGCTAGCAGTTTTTTGAGTGGTGCACATCTTAAGTAAGACCAAACTGTATACTCTATAACCCAAATTGCACCCATCAATCATACACCAAAATGAAGGAAATTAAAAGTTCTTTTAACAATACCTAAGATATACAAGGTCTGTTTTAAATAGTTAGGACAACCAGTGAGGAAAACCAGGGAAATGCTTTATCTTTAAAAATCTAACCCTATGCAAAGTTTCTAACGCCCATATAGGAGAACCTTGGTTGTCTGGAGGTGGCGCTCTCCAGTTTCGTACTTTGCATAGGGTTAGAAATTTAAAGAAAAAGAATTACCCAGGGTTTCCTCACTGGCTGTTCTGACTATTTAAAAAAGACCTTGTATATCTTAGGCATTGTTAAAAGAACTTTGAATTCCCTTTATTTTGGTGTATGATTGATGGGTGAAATTTGGGTTATAGAGTATACAGCTTGGTCTTACTTAAGATGTGCACCTCTCAAAAAACTGCTAGCTCCGCTTAGTCATTTTCACTTCCTAGACTTCAAAGGTAAATAAAAAAAAAAAAAGAACCGATAACTTTTTTTACTTTTTAGATATTTTGTAATTTATTCATAGTACTTTCAGAGGCTGGTATTGTCTGCTCTGGCAAAATTCGTTTCCCTATTTTAATAACTCCTGAAAATAGTGCACTTTTGACTAATTCAGGCTGATTTTTCGAGTACTTTAGAGCGGCCATTTTGTCTGCCGTGTGCTTAGATCATGTCCAGTGTCCACAAGTACAATATGTAAAAACATTTCAGCCACAGTACATGAAAGTAACATAGAGGTATGCCAACATTCTCTCCATTGTGCATGTTGCATATGCAAAATACTTCATCTTACACCTGTCACTCTCTCAGAAGCATGTATTATCTTTAGAGCGCCCCCTAAGTATGCTTGTGTAAACATCTCAGGGTACGGAGAGTATAAACAGGGCCCGTATTCACGAAACTCCTCAAGTTGAGTGAGAAACTCAACTCAAAATAACTGAGTTTGTCCCTCATGTGAGTGTACACTCAATTTATGATTCACGAACACCGGTCACCTCAAATTTGAGTGCACTCAGCTGAGTGCTACGTAATACTCAAATTATTAAGTGCGTAAGCGGTCGGCTACCGCGATCTCCAGTTTTGAAAGTCCAAAAGATACTAGTTGCTAAGGATGCTCTCGCGCACTTCCGTAAACAATTGTATCGTCTGTATCAGTTTCGTCTGCATTGTGTGTTTTGTGTGTGTTGTAAACCATGGATGACAGTGAAGGAAAGAAAAAAAGATGTGCAAATTGGAGTGAAAAAGAGAAAGTTGTTTTGGTAGAGAGTGTATTGAAAAGAGAGGGTGTATTATTTGGAAAATTGAAAGGTTGCGGTGGTGATGGGGGAGTGAGCGTTAAAGACAAAGAGAAGGCCTGGGAAGAGGTGACTGATGCCGTTAATGCGTAAGTATCTAAAATATTTACATATTCTTTTTCAAATAATAATAGTTTTAAAGAAAAATTATTGTCGTTACGGAATTCTATCAGTCTCTGGATAACCTACATACATTTTTTTTTAATTGGTGTACATTGTACATTTAATGTTAATGACGATATATAAACTACTAATATACATATTCAATGAACAAAATAAGTCAACACATATTAAACTTGACAAACAGTAGTCATTATTTATTTTGACAAATATTAAGTTCTACATCAGACAACAGCTTAACATTGTTATTTCATAATGTAATTATCATAAAGAAACTATTAAATTATTTTTAAAAATGTACAGTATTTAATATATATCACATGGTTAATGTCTTAAAAATTAATTGAAAATGTACATTTTCTGAATTATGACTATTATGATTGAGTCATATTTCTTCAGCTAAAATTACAAGTGTTCAACATTAAATTTTAAACAACTATGCATAATATATATCGTGATTATAATGAAATACTCTATAAAAATGAGTAATAATTAATAGTTTTATTTTTTCCAGTGTCTTATCTGAAGCAAGGAACTTTCTGCAGTGCAAAAAACAATATGAAAATGCAAAACAAAGGGGTAATTTTATATTATTATTATTATTGTTATTATTTATAATATTATTATTATTATTATTATTATTATTATTTTCTGAATATAGAAAATTTCAAAAAAAAATGTAATACAATCATATGAAACTTTATAATCAAAAATTTACAACAATCATCACTAATTTTACATACATTGTACATTAATTCATAAACATATTGTTTGTACGTGCATTTTTATTATTCAATTTTGTTATTTATGTTACCATCAACAGAAATATACACATGCTTCATTGATTACTTTATATCATTTCATAATAAATAGTTTTTGAAATATAATTTTTCAGCAAAGGAAAAAATTGATGGCTTTCGAAAACCAAAAACAGGTGGTGGGCCAAAACCAACAACTCCACCACCTTCACAGGAGCTTATTATAAATCAAATTGGTGACCGCCCACAAATGAGGGGTCTGACATTTGGATTAGATACTGAGGGTAAAATGGCCCATTTGACAATATTTTTACTTTATTCTTTTACATGTAATAAACACTCATCAAATACCATTCTTTCATTAATAACATATCAAGAATATTTATATCTACTATATGAATGGCAACACATTAAATAATTGTATATCCTCAGTATTGTTAACATCATTTCAATGTAAATATAACTAAATATAACTTTATTATGAATATATACATTTCAACATATTAAATTTAAAAACATTATGATATTTATGAAAATCTAGTATTTACTTTGGAATATTTTGTTGCATGAAATTTATTCACAACTTTATATTTCAATTTTTTAGATGAAAATATTGCATCCTTGGTAAAGCAAAATACAAGCATTATTGAGAGCTCAAGTATGTCAACAACAAATATTTGTAGAAAGAAGAAAACAAGTAATTTTTATTATGAATTTTTTAAATATGAATTTACTGGTAATGTAACATAAATTTTAAGTATGTATTGAAATTTTACAAATATTAATATTACAATATTATAGTACTTATTTAATAGTTATATTAAATGTACATAAAATATAGAGTCTTTTTCATATAAATATTTAACTAAGTTATATAATTATAACATTTATGCAGATATAGCACTATGTAATTTTTATCCATAAATATCAATTTCATGCAAAATTAATATTGAAGTAATTGATAGTTTATATGACTATTTCAATTTAAATTTTGAAAACATTAATAATAAATATTATCACTTTTCTGTTTAGTACCTATTTTTATGACATTTCATTAGTAACATTGTAAAATTTCTTTCTTAGTTTGCTTTGAAACTTTATTTTATAATATTTACATTTATTTAGTTTACAGAAGATAATCATTTCAAATGAAAATGTTCTCATATAGATTTGAATTAATTTTCATTATTTCAGGCAAAAGAAAATCTAATGTATCCTGTCATGAACTGGAAATGGAAAATTTGGAACTTGACAATCACAGAATTGAAAAAGAAATTTTAAAATTGGACAAAGAAATGTTGAAATTTGATAAAGAAACAGAAAAATTGTGTTTGGAAATAGAAATTCTTAACATGAACAAATTACTGCTCATGGAGCAAATTGAATCTAACTTTGACATTGTCCTTTCTGAGCAGTAGTTTTGTTCATTTTTATTTTCTACATAGATCTTAGTATAACAATAATTTTGAGGTAGTATATGATAATTGATGTTTTATTATTCTGCTGACTGATGGTTTGAGAGTTGTCATATATAGGTTAGTATTAATATGTTTGGTTTGTTATTTGTTGTGGGTTACATGTAATACATCACAAAACAACATAGGCCAAGTCAAGACTTTAACCCATTGTGACAGATATGAGATGACAGTGATCTGTACAGGCGAATGTCAAATATCATTTATCCATGTGGGGCCCAAATTATTCATAGACTATAGTATATATGTGTGAATTAATAAAAGTGATTGTTGCATATAAGCTTTCTCACAGCTTCTCCATCACCTTTCCCAAGATATGAATATTCGGCAGTTTCATTAAATGCATCATCTAATTCAGCAGGAATAATATCACCCATTTCAATACCAATATTGTGCAGAACAGCACATGCCATAGTTATGATAGCAGCATTATTAGGGGCAACTCTTAAACCATCATGTAAACAGTTGAATCTGCGTTTCAGTATTCCAAAGGTCTGCTCGATTTTTACTCTTGTTATGCAAAGGGCATTGTTAAATTTGATTTCTGCATGATTGTTTGGTGATAAAAATGGTGTCATGAGAAAAGATCTACATGGGTAACCGGAATCTCCTAAAAGCAGCCATTCAGTTTAAAAAAAATTCTCCTGCTGCATAATGCTATTCAGGGGAGTGATGGAATATAATATTTTTTTTTTTTTTTTTTGGTGTATAAACCATCCACTACTGTTTATCTATAGCCAGATTTGGCAGAAGAAGTAAAAACAATTAATAGACCAGCATAGAACAATGTCTACAAATATATATATCCATGTGGAAAAACATAAAAAATATGATAAGTATCTTAAAAATATATGGATTTAAATAAGCATATAATTGGATGTATACACAAACTGTATCAACGCTGTGTGAAACTCATTTGCTATGGCATACCCGATGTATATTTGATATAAATAATAATAAATAATGAGTCTGGCGGGCCGTATCCGGACCGCGGGCAATATGTTTGACACCCCTGCTGTATATGTTTATTTTTAGAGAAGGGGAGGTTACTACCATAAATACAACAAAACATTTAAGATGATGAGTACTCACCTGCTATTTTGTAGAATTATTGTTTTACCGTTGCTAATTTGTCTTCACTGGGAAATTTTATATACTGGCGAGCTAGTGTAGCTATGGACTTTGCAACTCTGATTACAACACGGCTCACTGTCGGCTGCGATAATCCCATGCTATCCCCGATTAGCCGCATATGGGCTCCACTTGCAAAATATCGAAGGGCGCAGAGCACCTGACATTGCGGCGAAAGTGATCTTGATCGATTTGTTAATGGTGATAGGACACGTTCAAGAATTGAAACCAAGAATAGTATTGTTTGCTTTCGAAATCGAAATCTCTGAAAGCATTCTAAATCATCCACATCTTGTAATGATAACCTTTCCTTTAATTTTTTTGCACACATTCTACGGCGTCTATGTAAGCGATGTGCATACGCCATTTTTGAGTGTATTCATTGAGTTAGGTAAGACGCTATCTCATTTATTTGAGTGAAATACTCAAAGTTGAGTTGAGTGGTTCCCTCAGCTTGGTTTCGTGAATCGCAATTTGAGGGCACACTCAAGTATTTGAGGGACAACTCAGATTTGAGTGTGAGTGTGGACTTGAGGAGTTTCGTGAATACGGATCCAGGACACAGTTAATCCAGATTTTAGACGGACATCACTCGCATCATCAGTCTTCTGTACCTCTTGAGAGTAAATTTCGGCCGTAAATCAAAATTCGGAATTGCATCAAAATTTAAATCTTTAATTTTGGGATATTTAACAACAATAACAAATTTAAATCAGGTAAAATCATTTCCGAAATTGTTAATGTCAGAGTTGTAATAAATGTATTATGATTCCAGATTTTTGGCTTGTCCAGATTTTTTATTTATCCAGATTTAGGATTTGTCTGAATTTTGAGTCACGGAGAAATTCTAACTTGTACAAACCAATTCTAAGAAATAATATTGCTGAATATAATTAATTGAGGAAATATCTTCTGTGCTTCTTTAATAGCATTTATACATGTGATTTGACAGGATTTCAGTATATATTATTCTACCAAATTTTAGATTCCCAGATTTTCACTTACCCAGATTTTGGAAGCTCTGAAAACTTAGTTTTTAGAGTTTTCATATAAGCAAACAATACAAGTGTCCATATAAGTAAACAGAATTAAGTTGATTGTAACCTGATATTACAACCAGTAGTATCCATTCACCAAATTACATTTACATTTACAAAATATAAATTGGGTATAATTTTGTTAGCTCAGTGTTAAGTCCCCCATAGTAATTACAATAAGAAAAATCTGTTATTTTGAAACACACATGAAATTGTGATGTATTGTGAAAGCCTTGTTTTGTGAAGTTTGTAATATGGTAATAAATAAAAATCAATATAATCGAATGTAAATGAAATTGTGAATAGGTAAATCAGAAATAAAGAAGACAGAACATAATAACAGGTAAAACATTACGTATTCTTTGTGTATTTATAACATCATAAATATCATATATTTTGTCTTTCGTCTCTGTGATCTCTTCTGTATCCAAGACTTTACTATACAGAAATATCAGCACCAACAAAACTTCTATATTTCTACTCTCTTTTCACCTCAAGCCAGCGCCTGGCAAGCACAGAATGTGTTATGACTTAAAGATCCCTGACAAACGGTTGTAACAGTATGTATGTATATGTGTGTGTGGCTGTATGTATGTATGTACCACAGTATGGTACTAATTTAAAGTAAAGTCCTAAATGTATAAAAAAAAGTCAAGACTGGTACAAAATCCATACGAAGGTAAACCCTTCCAAACAATCATGAAGATGTGGAAGGAGAAGGGTTTCCATTCTTCTTGTTTCAAGTCTCCTGGTCTGAGAGTTCTTAGGCAGTGAAGCCAATACATTTCTTTCTCTCTTCTGGTTTCTAGGTTCCAGTTTTAATTGTGGATTATTCCAGTGAAGATAATGGCATTGAAATGGTGACCAAGCAAAGAATAGCGTTCTGCAACGGGGCTTAAAATAGCATTTGTGGTTTACAAGTGGGATCTATGTATATTCCTCCTCTTCCTATTTAGTTTTTGGTCTCACCAACATACTGCATTGAACAAACCTTGCGTGTTATTAAATATGTCACATTTTGTCTTTTGCATGCGATTGTGCTAATATGAATAGTGAGATTTTTGCCCTCTATATTGCCGGAGAAATTGTTAGTTTTGAGCATGCTTTGGCATGTCTTGCATATTTTATCTCCACACGAATCATACATTTGGAGTTTGATTCGTGAGGAGTTTTAGTTTTGCTTTGTCGCTCAATTGTCTTGCGTACAGGAGGGCAATCTGGATGGTAAGTCGGGACGAGTGGTATCTTGTCTTTTCAATATTTACCTAGCAGTATAGAGGTGGTGATTCTTGGCACAATCCACAACCTTATTTAATATTTCTTTTTTTACAAAACTAACACCATACCCCAACAAAACAAACATAGCTTCACAAACATCATGCATACAGGCCAGTAGAACTCTTGTTGTTTCTTTTTCTATTTCTTCATAAACCAAAAACCACACGACACAAAATAAAGTTTTGGCTGTATGCATCCTACCTTGGGCAACCACATTAAAGTTAAAAAAGAATATACATTAATACAACACGTTAAAATCATTACTAAATAAATTATGGTATAAATTGAAAGACTTAAAGAGATGATGTAGGCGGATTTCGGTTCAACACGGTTTAATTCAGATACTTGTAATATTTTATCCCATAATCTAGATTAATATTTAAGATAATATTTGCTAGCATTTCCCTGATTATAACTTATTTTCGTAAACAAAAGGAATAAAATCATTACGTCTTACTGAATTTGAGCCGAAGGGCGCAAGGTGGACGTTGACGAGAAACCCAATGTTAATCTTTATTTTAAGGTTCAGTACAATATTTGTGTATTAATCCATAAGTTACAATAATTGATGACTTCCTATATATTATTATATATTTTAAATTTATATCATTTACAAAATAAAATAGCGTTTTACAGCACATAATACAATAAATAGCAAATGTTAAACGACTTGTTCAATGTATTATGTACATTATACAGCTAAACGAGGAACTAAAAAAAAAAAAAAACGATCTAAGATCAATAGATATGTAAACAGAATTGTATTCATGGAACTATGAATAATTGTGATTATTCAGAATGCAATAAACATGCAATTGTAAGTACATTAAATATGAAGCAAGTAAATACGTTTATTATTTTAAGTACATAGTTGTTAACTTTGGACAATTACTTATAATTGTATAACTTAATATATTAACTGTTTAGTTAATAGCTTTCAATAAATCATGTCGAGTATAGCAAAATCACATACCTGCATTTGTATCTCTGTGATATCTGTAGGAAGCACATGTCATACAATGTATAATGTTAGGATTGTTTAGAATATATTTATTAAATGTTCATACAGTTAGCTTTACTTCATTAATCAGAATTAATTTACCTACCTTAAGTTTATATTTAAAGATTCATTAACTAAAAACGCGCAAGAGTAACGTGTCCAATTCCGAACCTCAACACGGCAATATTGTGTGTTCCAGATTATTAATTGAGCACGCCGGTAGGAAGAAGATTAAATACTTTGAATTGAAAAGAGTGGTTAATTGAACAAACTACATACACATTGCACAAGCACACTAGGAAAAGATTTCCACACAGGCAAGCGTATGAAAAATACAACAATGGGTACAAATATATTTTGCCAGCCATATATGTCTTCCAAAAATACATCTGGACAGACCAAAAGTATAAACAAAAAAGGAAAATGATATACACCACACTTTTATGTGAAGGTCAAATGTCTAATCCCCATGGAACAACTGCACTCACTCAAATGTGTAATTATTATTCAAATCACACAACTGACATTTTACTTCCACTCATTCGAATCACTGATAACCTATTTTGTACTCCTTACGCATTTGGCCAGGTACACACTCCTTAGTTGCAGGCTTAACTTGCTGGAAACATGTTAGTCAGAAACCTATGAATAACAGAGTAATTATAATAATATAAATGAATACATCACAATCGACTCTGGCTGCAGCTATTGTTCCAAAAGCAAGTTGTACCTTTCCCTGTATTAATTGAAATATCCTAGTATCAAAAATGGAACCTTTAAACGAGTCAGCCTTTCATCCTATGTAGATTTTTTTACCTTGAAATGTTCAATCCAGCAACCACCTTAATATTCCCTACCATCGTTCTATGCGCTGAAAAACAAGGACGCCTCCACCCCACCCTACCCCCAAGTTAACATTGGAAGTTGCTGAATGAGGTTTAGTAAACAAAGTGGCTTATGCAAACTACATGTGTGTTTGTAATACACGTATGCCCCAAAAAAGACAGCACCAAAAAATTTGAAGCGATACAAACATTTTTTTGAAAAATTTGTATATTAGCATGAATACCTAATTCGGTTGTCTATATATGGATAAAAACATGCATGCTAAATTTTATTTGTCAACATCATGTGATAGTTTTATAATTGTGCTCACGTATTTTTTTTTTTTTTTTTAATTTTTTTTTTTCGTTCAGAAATGGTCCCAAAAAAACCCACACAAATGTGTAGATAAATTGGTAATTTTCTGCAAGGATCTGAAAATATATTGTTGTCATCTATATGACTTTCAAATTTCACTTAACTACCTTAAGTTGCTTTTGCTTAATGGGCTAGCAACGTTTTTGTCAAAAAAAGTAAAATAAATCAGAGCCCAAAAAGATCAAAATGCGAAACAAATTTAAACTCCGCTGTCATGGCCTGAAAATCTAATTATGTCATCTACTCGTGTCCATAATAAATTATGTTAATATTCATGGCTCTAGGTGCAATTATTTTGTGCTATCTCACTGAAAATGGAACCGTACTGATCGATAATAGCAGAGAACTATGCTTCTTTCCGCTATAACTGGTCAGGTCAGGTCAGGCTGCGCCTGCTACCGCAAGTAACAGAAGACGGTACTACCTGTGACTGTTGACCCAGAGTATACAGCAACACCTGGCTCCCTTTGCAAAGTCCTTTATGATTGATCAGGCGGCCGAGCAGATATGCTCATCCCTCGACCGTGAAGGCAGATGTCAAGAGCTGTGTGAACAGCTGAGGACATTAGCTTAGGTTCAGTAGGTACTGATGACCATCCACTGCATCTGGACTCGTCTCTAGACGTCTCGACATTGTCGTGCCACTGGATTCAGACAGGTCGGGACAAGAGAGTGAGGGTGACTCTAAGCAACTTTCCCTCATTTAAATCCAAATCACGCGCAATCCGTTACATTATTCTCCTCCCCACTAGATACCTATAAGTCCTGTGGCGATGGGCGAGCTGCAAAGCAACAGGTGTGGATACACCTCCATAACATGAGGGAGGGGCTAGAAAATGTGCCCTAAATATTGCCTGCTTCACATTAACCTTGGTCAGCATACCGTGACTGACGGGGATCTCACCTTAGTGGTCGAAAACATTAGAAGACAAAGGTGACGCAACTCACCATCGGTGCCTGGAATGTGCGCACACATGTGGACAGTACAACAGAAGATATACCAGAGAGAAGAACAGCTCTAGTTGATATTAAACTAGCCAGATTCAACATCCAGATAGCAGCCGTGAGTGAAACTCGCCTAGCTCACGAAGGATAACTTACCGAAGTAGGAGCCGTCTACACCTTCTTCTGGAGTGGCTGAAGTTAGGAAGAGCAACGTGAAGCTACTGTTGGGGTTGCCATCTAATCACATCAATTCAATAAGCTCACAAATCTTCCAAAGAGCGTGAAATGAGACTCCCACTGTCTGGAAAAAGACACGCAACTATCATCAACGCCTATGTACCAACCATAACCAACCGAGATGAGATCAAGGACAAATTTTATGAAGACTGGAGTCTCTTATCGCAGAAGACCCTAATGCAACAAGCTCAAGATCTTTTGTGACTTCAATGCTACAGTTGGCACAGATCACCAGATATGGCAAAAATAGCTTTGACAAATGCAACAACAACGGACTCCCCTACTGAGTAAATGCGCTGAAGACGAACTCCTTGTCACCAACACAGTATTCTGCCTGTCAGCCTGCAACAGGATGTCTTAGATGCACCCACGCTCCAAGCACTGGAATTGCATTGACTAAGTCATTGTCATGAAAAGAGAGGCAGGATGTTTGAGTGAGAAGTGCAGAATGCTGGACTGACCACAGGTTTATAGTCTCCAAGCTCAATATCCAGATTAAGTTTAGAAGACGACCACAAGACATAAAAGTTCCCAAAAGTTTAAATCTCCAAATTAAAACAGGAAAATGTGATACAGGCATTTGTCGAAGAACTGTGCAGCCAATTATATACAATCGATGCAAACTCCGAGAATGTCGAGGAAAATTGGGCATATTTCAGAGACTCTGTGTACTCAACTGCATCTAAAACCATCGGTCCCACCACACGTAAACATCAAGATTGGTTTCATGAGAATGATGCTACCATACAGAGACTACTGAATGCAAACCATCGGATACGGAAGGCCTGTCTAAGAAGCAAGCATTCAACAACATCAAGATGACTTCCGAATGCAAATTCAGAGAAGTGCAAGACTCATGCCTGATCGGTAAGGCACTTTAGATTCAGTCATACGCATACATAAACGATATGAAGAATGTCTATGATGGCTTTGAAGACAATGTATGGGATACATTCCTCAGGAAAATCGTCAATACTGAGAGCTGACAGCGCCACACAGCTTACTGACAAAGAAAATATAATTCAAAGATGGGAAGAGCTTTCCAACAACATTCTCAATTAACAGTCATCTATCAGTGAGGAGCAATTGATCGACTGCCCCAAATAAAAATCAACATATCACTTGCTGATCCTCCAATGCTGACCCCAATTGAGAAATCAATTGATCTGCTGTCAAAATGCAAAGTGCCGGGAGTAGATGCTATGCCAGCAGAGGTCTACAAAGCCGGAGGTTCCCACATGGCACATAAACTGACTGATCTATTCCAGTCAATATGGACGCAAGGAACTATACCCCAGGAGTATAAGGATGGATCCATCATCCACTTTTACAAGCGGAAAGATAACATACAATCCTACGACAGCCATCCTTGCCAGAATTCTGCTGAATCTCCTTGTGCATCAAATCGATCAAGGGTACTTGCCAGAGAGTCTGTGTGGATTCAGGAATTGACGAGGGACCACAGCCATGGCGTTTGCAGCTCGTCAACTCGAGGAGAAATGCCAGGATAAGAACTTCGACCTGTACACGACATTTATCGACTTGACAAAAGCCTTTGACACGGCCATAGAGGGATATGGAAGATCATGGCAAAAAATGATTGCCCAGAGAAGTTCATCGTGATGGATCAGAAGTTCCATGATGGCATGCTCGCCCGTGTTGTGGACGACGGCGAGTCATCTGAACCATTCCCATTCACCAATGGAATCAAGCGGAGCTGTATGATGGTCCCAACCCTCTTCAGTATGATCTTCTCTGCCATGCTAACTGATGCCTTCAGTGACTGACAAATACTGGACTGACGGCAAGTTCTTCAATCTGAGGAGACTACAGGTGAAAACGAAGTTACAGGAAGTGACTGTTCGTGATCTCCTATTTCATGACGACTGTTCTCTGAATGCTAAATCTGAGTTTGACATGAAAAACAATATAGAACATTTCTCTTCAGCTTGTGACGATTTCGGTCTCACAATCAGTATCAAGAAGAGAGGTGATGCACCAACTTGCAAAAGGAAAGCCATATGTAGAACCTACCATCACAGTAAATGGCCAATCCATCGTGGCAGTGGACAAATATACTTATCTCGGCAGCACAGTATCATGTGCAGTCCACATCTATAATGCAACCAATGTCAGAATTGCTAGAACAAGTGTTGTCTTTGGGAGAGCTGAGCTATCAGTCTATAAACAAAACTGAGGGTCTACAAAGCCATTGTGTTGCCGACCCTGCTGTATCATTGCGAAACCTGGACGGTATTCAAACGTCATGTCAAGAAGCTCTGAGAAATTCTTTACCCGGATCGACTTGTAATAAACGTGGCCATGTTATGGTCCCCGTGTGTAAATACGTTTAAGCGTATCTGCGACACTTGCTGAATCATTGAATGTAAGTGGCTCCGTTTCCTTGTATCTACTAGCAATATCTACAATGGTTGCGTATTTGTACGCGTGTATTTGTTTCCACGTACCTGATCATGTGGATGAAATAAAAGATCAGCTTGGTGAACTTCGTTGGGTGTTTGGACATCAAACCAACCACGGGAAAACCTCCTTGGCACATGTAGGTAAATTTGCCACAGAGCCTGTTTTGTTAATCATTGAGGTGTTTCTTAACTCGAGGTTACCAGAAAATGGACCCACAAACAGCTCTATCCGCCCAAAGACAAGGCCATGACCGGTGATGATATTGATAAGTTTATCGCAGCCAACGATTGCTGGATTTGCGGTGGTGCTTTTGGTTTCACTGATTCGAAAGTACGGAATCACTGTCATATCACTGACGCGTACAGAGGAGCCGCACACAACGTATGCAATCTACAGTTGCGGATTTGCCCAAATAAAATAAAAATTCCTGTGGTGTTTCATAACCTGCGCGGGTATGATAGCCAATTGATTATGCAGGCAATCGAAACAGCATCGAATGCGCCAATAGGCGTCATCCCCAACAACATGGACAAATACATGATGTTTGGAGTCGGACAATTACAGTTTATCGACTCGATACAGCGTTTGCCTTCATCATTGGATAAACTAGCAAGCATCCTTGCTGTGGAAAACTTCAAAATCACCAGACGATTGGTGCCATTGGTGGACAAAGTCAACTCACAGTTGATAAGTTAAAGTTGATAACGCGAAAAGGAGTGTACCCATGCCTGTACATGAGTTGATGGGAAAAGTTTGATGAAACTCAGTTGCCACCGATTGAGGCATTCCATTTGTCGTTGTCTCACAACTGTATTTCGACAGCGACGACTATGCACACGCAAACGCGGTTTGGTCCGCCTTCAAATGTAAAAACATCAGTGACTATCGATTTGTATCTGTCTATAGATCCGTCGCTGCTCGCGGTTGTCTTTGAAGTGTTTCGTCATACCGCCAAGAGAATATACAATCTCGACCGCGCGCACTATTTTACGTCACCGCAAATGTCCTGGGATGCATTGCTGTTATTGACAAAAGTAGAATTGGAACTGCTCACCGATATTGATATGCATCTGTTTATTGAGCAGAATGATTTCGATGGTTCATCATCGTCGCGCTCGCTCGAATAACCCGGACGGTGACGTATATGACCCTGCTGTCCCAACAGTTACATCATGTATCTTGATACTTTCAATTTTTACTATTGGGCGATGATGCAGGCGTTGCCCGTTGGTGGCTTTTCGTGGATAGATCCCGCGGATGTGGACATACAAACACATGTACACGATCACGACAGCAACAGCGACCACGGATACTTCTTTGAAGTTGACTTGGAATACCCTGAGGAGCTTCACGACACTCATAACGACTACCCGCTGGCACCGGAAGCGCTGTTGGTGCTCCGCGAATGACTGTACCCGTATCAGTGCGAGATCGTGGACGAATACGGACGCAAGTTTACCGAATGCAACAAACTTGTTCCAATGCTTCGGCGAACAACCAACTATGTAATTCACGTACGAAGCCTGCAGTTGCATCTGCAATTGAGAATGCATGTAAGCAAAATTCATCGGGTGCTTAGATTTCGCCAACACGCTTGGATGGCTCCTTATATCCAGTTGAATATGAATCTGCGAACAAATGCTAAAAATGAATTTGAAAAAGAATTCTTGAAACTAAGGAACAATTCCGTATACGGCAAGACAATGGAAAATCTTTGAAAACGAATCAGCGTAGACTTTGTCCGTGATACCGAACCGGACAAGCTTCGAAGGTTCATCGCGGACCCGACATTCGAATCCCGAAAGATATTTGATGGTGGGCTTGTTGATGTATATAATAAAAAATCGAAACTGAACCTGACAAAGCCTATCTACGTTGGCGCGTCTGTGCTGGTCTTATCGAAACTCCTCATGTATGAGTTTTACTATGATAAAATAAAACCATTTTTCCACGATAGTGTCAAGTTTCTTTACGCCGACACAGACCTGCTGCTGATGCATATAACCACCGACGATGTGTACGCGGATATCGCATCGAACATACTTGTAAACGAATTTGACAACAATGATTATCCGAATGCGCACGCGCTGTTTAACAACACTAAAAAAAATGATGTTGGAAAATTCTAAGACGAGTGCGCGGGTGAAACTATCGAAAAATACGTGGGACTGCGCCCCAAAATTGACTCGATTATGGTCGTGACCGAAAACAAAAAGAGGGAGAAAGGAGTTGCCCAGGTAGTTGTGGTAAAAGATCTCACACATGAATGTATGTACAATGTCTTCCCAAGCGACGCGAATTCACACATAAGGCCAACACGATCAGGAGTTAAGAACATCACATGGGTGTATATCAATGTACCAAGGTGAGTTTGTCACCGCTGGACACCAAGCGATGGATATTCCCCGATGGAATTACTACTTAACCGTTTGAACATCATGCGATTACAAATACGCTTACGATTGACACACTAGCGTAAAAAGATCTTGGTGTCAGTACCGTATTCGCGGGAACGGATTTCAATTCCTCTCGCACAAATGCTCTACTGGGACGCTTTGCCGATTGCTCATCCACGTGCGCCAAATAATAACGTGTTAGTTGCTTTGAAAGCCAATCTGGGCCTAGATAGTAAATACATCGACGGAGCATACCGGATCAGTGGCACGAACTTGTCCACCTGCTAACTCGCCAGGTGCATACAGATACCGAACACAATTGTTTCCGAGTGATTCTAATGGTGGTGGATGTGAAACTGATTTTACAACGGTTACAGTTTTACGCCGAATTGCATCAGCGGATTTTAATCCAATCGCGAGTGTGATTTCATTATTTTACGATTGCATGACTAATGGTAGTCGTGCCACACATTCGTAAGATCGTTTTACGATCCGAGATCGAGCACTCGGTGGGCTAGCCCCCTGCGACCGAGACCTCATTGACAATTCTTTCGCGTACTGATGTTCAAAAGATCGCTCCGCAAGTGTGCGGTTACATTGTTCCCCAATAGCTTGGTCACGATGTATAATAACAATATTAACACGAACTCGCACACGCTGTTTTGCCAACAACGCACAACGGATCCGGGAAATTCTTTACCTGGATCCATTTGTAACAACTGTGGCCATGTTAACGGTTCACGTACGCAAATACGTTTAAGCGCATCAGCGACACCAGCTGAACCATTAGACGTCAAAGGTTCCGCTTCCTTTTATCTCCTAGCGATATCTACTACGGTTGACGCGTATTTGTGTGTGCGCCCGTTTACCCGATCATGTGGAAGAAATAAAAGATCAGCTTGGTGAACTTCATTAGGTGTTTGGACATCAAACCATCCACGGGAAATCTTTCTTGGCGCAGGTAGGTAAATTTGCGACAGCGCTTGTATGGCTAACCATTCTCAAGCAACCCCATGAGTGACAGCTGCCGCGCTCCGTAACTTTTCAACAGCAGCTTCACCTTTCCAATAACCGCGCGGACTGGAATATATTTTGGTTAAAGTCCGCTCGGAAACTATGGTTGTTTATTATATCAATATAGTTTATCTCCAAAGCGCGGACTTTGTCCACCACCCAAAACAATCTTAGCCTTCATACCCCCTTTGATGATCCATCTAGCAATTCTTTCTCCGAGTGTAGGATTAAGCGCATTCAAATCATAGATAAGATCTACATCGGCACGTTGACGCACATGGACATAATGTGATGCTTTGTAAGCAAGATCATGTTGGTAACATGCATCATCGACGCGGTTTACCGGTGCTTCTTCGGTTTTAGATCGATTATTAGAATCAAAAGTCGTATATCCAGCCGTGTTCCAAGTCCATAGTTATTGTATCCGGGAATATGCTTTTCACCAGGGTATTTACTCCATGATGCTCCGGGTAGTTTCGCTAACGCGGCAGCGACATCACCGTCAACATTTGTTTTAGACCTAGAGCTTTCAGCGAGACGGATTTACCGTTTACTGACAGACATACAAGTGAGACGGCTTTGCCGTCCAACGACAAATGTGAACTTATTTTCTCCACATCGAACACAAGTTCCAGCGATCATGGATTTACCATTGCTTGTTTGTACTCGAGTTGGATTCACAGCACGTGTTTTTGTGCGGCATCGCACACAATATGAAGACATGATTGTATTATACAACATTTTTGCTGACATTTAACATTGCGTCACGAAAAAGGAAAAACACCAAAGATGCTTTGAGAAACTCAAAAGATTTTACAGTCATTGACTCTTCCTCGCAGGCAGCGCCCAAATCACTCAAGCACAGCGATATGTTTCCAACCTCTGTTCGCGCATTATTCATTTGTCCAGCTGTATCTGGAAAAACTCAGCTGTTGTTGAATATGATTTTACGATGGCTGACGTATGACCACCTGTATGCGATTGAGCCATCTGCTGATGACCAATCGTTTGATGATGTACTCTAAGAATTTACAGTAGCGCTTCAGTCGTCGTTGAGAAGTAAATCGTCCACCGTTGATTTCGTTTCCACAATTAATGAAGCTCGTACGATTGATGATTTTGATTCTAGCACAAATAATCATGTCGTGTACGATGATGTGATGCTTCAACATCAATACCAATCCCGCGCATATATTTTCCCGAGACCGACATAAAAACACAGTCGTGATCTATTTGACACAATGATATACACACGTACCTAAAGTAATCTGAGCCAACTATAACACGTTGATGATATTTCATGGCATTGACAAGCATGGTCTCGCAAACATTCATTGGACTTGGTGTGCCGCCGACCACTCGTGGGGTGAGTTTCGAAATATGTTTGCGGAGACCACTTAGGACCCGTAAAGTTTCCTCACTAATGACTTGACTGATGAACCGGTCTCCGGTGGAAAATATCGCGCGGGTTTGGATAAACTAATTTAACAGCTATACCGAATATATGACAAAATCCGCCAGCGATGCCATAGCAAAAGCTGCTGACCGACGTCGCAATTAAACCAACAAAGCGATTGCAGCCAGGACTGCGGAAACCGCGAGCACCACTGCCGCGATGATGGGAACACAAACACGACCTGGTCCAATCAGGCGTGCGCCAGCACAATTAGTACAAATTCAACAAAGGTTAGAAGACATACAAGAGGATATCGGGGAAGCACTTGTGAATCTTCCACAACAACAACAACCTGGGTACAAATCAAAGTTGGAAACACCAGTTCAAAGATTTAAAGAAACAGCACGGCAGGCGATTTTTGAACATGTCCTAGATTTTGCCGCTACAGGTACCTGATCAAAAAAGAATTAAAAGATTATATGTTGGAGCCTGCACTACCCCCGGATACGCGCCCGAGTTACATCAACAGGGAATGGGACGGATGGGTATTCACGGAGTGGACTTGATCTAAAAGATTATTCGGTAATATTTATTCAACGCTACCGTTGCAAACTCAGCTGCCTGGACCAGTATGCTATCATCATGTTGTTGAAGCGTTGCGTGCACTGGTGGGACGTAGAGCTTCATCAACATCGACGTCGCAAGCACTTGTCGATCTTATATTATAGTACACGTGATAGTATACAAATTACTATTAACATTTACGGACGCTCAACCGCCCGATGTGGATCTGAGCAGGCTTGACATTAAAGCGGATTTAACCAGACGGGTTATTGTTGTTATTGACCCGGGCGAGCTTGTGATTTTCCAAGATCAAACTGGAAAATTGCGAACATCTAACATAGACATTCAAGATATTATTGAAAGACTGCGAGACTCTGTCACGAAAAACCTGGCTGAAATCACTGAAAACGGGGAATCAGAGACTCTAATGTGTCTATTTCTTTTATCAAAGACTATGTTGATACTGCTAATGGTGGGATGAAATAGTACGTGGACGAACACGCGTAGTAGCTTCAATGGCAGCATAGATAGGAATGTTAACCAGAGAAGGAGAGACAAAAAACGAAGGCCTAATAAGTGATCGACTTATTTTTCATTGCTGACATGAATGGTTTTAAAAGACCTAAATCTCACATCCTAAAGGTACGCGAGTGTGGATCGTATTTATTCATCTTATCTGGTTTTTATGGCGGGTGGCATTCGATTACAAAATAGAAAAATAATATTCATTCTGGTGAACCAATAATACTACGCGACATCAAAGACGAGAAAGTAATAAAATCCTTTACACATACGATGTCGGTGTCGTTGGTCGCCGGAGATGAAATTCAGTTTGAAGGACTCAACAACTTTCCAGTCGGGTGCTTAACAGTCTTTGGTGTTTCTGTTTAAAATTAGATTTGTCACTGCATATAAGCCATGGATTCTGACCGCGGTGATGAGGTTGCGGAATTTACTGACGGGGTGTTGGATCGGCTGACCAGTGATGCCAATATTGATAGTGATTTTGTTACACTTGTTGACGAATACCTGCTTCATAGTGGTGTTACCAGACCATCGTATACGTTCAAATATAATCTTGCTAAGGGCCAAATAGAAGTCAACCGTTGGGACCACCATGGTGAAAAAATGCCAACTCGAGGTTAGCTTGGCGTTATAGCAACAAGGATGCACTTGTCCATGTAACAGTTCTTGGGCGAAGACGAGCACAATCGTTTTAGACATCAACTAAGGGCGCGATCAATATGGTTCTATGTGAACGTAGAGCCGTATGCCCAGAACTCACACATGCTGGAGATTTAAATATTACACAGGAAGATATTTTCTGTAATTGTATGGCGGTTGTGTTAGTAACAAAGTGTAGTTGGTTAGAAGTGCGCGTGCGTGTTGCACCTGAGCAAAGCATGGTTATCGACCAATTGTACTACGTAATTGTATCATTGACGATTGATGCCAACATTGATAATGCTTTCGTTCCACTTGTTGACCAATCTCTGCGTGAAAACTATAACATTACCAGACCCTCATATACACTGAAATATAACCTTGCTAAGGGAAAAATAGAAATAGATAATTGGGACCACCCTGATGCAGCAATATCAACTCTAAGCCAGCTTGGAATCATTGCATTGGCAGGTGAAAATTCCCGATCGTTGACTCTGCCACCAGGCGTGAAAATATTCAGGGATTGTTTCTATAACGATGAATCAACCCCAATGTTATTCACCATTAAGTATGTTAAACTAACATTAACTCAACTAAAAAGAGAAAAGATATCGACTGTTATTCTATATGGATTCACTTGTCCGTGTAACACTTTTTGAACGAAAACGATCGTTAGATGTAGAAAGCAAAGGTGTAATTGGTGTGTTTCTATATGAACGTAGTGCCAAACCCCAGGAACGTACAATTGCCGGAGATCTAAATATCCATCTGGAAAATATTTTCTTTGATTACATGACGATTGTGCAAGTAAAGAAAAATGCTTGGTTGGAAGTGTTCTTGTATGGCACCTAAATAAGGGCAGCCTGTCTAGCAATTAGTCTCCACTGTGACAATATTAAAATAGAAGAATTATAATGGACCCTCAAACTTATCGACGTGAAAAAAAATTGAAGCGGAGCTGCAACTGTGAGATCAAATCATTAGGAGAACCGCGCTACTTGTGAAATACAAACGCGCGTGTGTGGTCGTTGGTGCTGTTTGTGGGCTTGCTGCGTCAGCAACTGTTTTCCTTGGCGTGGAGGGAATCACGGCCAGGACAATTATTATAGGTGCACCAATCGGAATTGTTGTCGGAGGTACATTGATACTAACCGGTATCTCTGGTGGTGCCAGCAAAATAATTTCGATACGGCTATATTTGCGATTACGTATCGATTCAGAACTTCTTGCAGAGGCACAAGGTAGTCTCAGTACGATTGTAAAGCTGTACTCGGTGGCTATCGAAGATTTTGGATTTTTTTTCACATTACTGCCCATTAGAGTTACTCATATTCTAGAACATTATGTCACGTGACTTATGTATGTATATTATTGGACAATGTTTCGTTCTTGTTCAAATGGTCAGTCCACGAATAATAATTTTAATAATCAGATGCGTATAGTTGTGTTGTGAAAATTCAGAGCAAATTCAGAGAGAGGAATTATTTATTTGAAATATTCATTTCGATTACCAGAAAGTGCTCATTCTCATATTGGATTAATACTTGACTTTGGGATTTAGGTGAATTTATGCAAAGACATTCTGGATTACGTCATTCATGCATTTCAGAACATTCACGACTTCTAACACATCAGGACATTCAAGGCTACTGGAATTCATTTGGAACATTCTATATTTAGGACTTATGATTAGAACACTTAGGATTATTGGATTATTGGGATTTTATTTCACGTTACTGTAAGTATTTTTTGAATTTTCACTTTGATTGTCTAGAAATAAATTGCTTGTTGATTTTACTTACATTGTTGATTTAACTTTCTTTCTGTTACATTATTTTAAAACATAGAGTTGTAACAGAAATTGGGTACTCGTCCGTAATCAGAATTTCTTTAAATTATTATTTACATTGACTTTGTTTCGGAATTTTCCTTGTCCGTGGTAAAGATTTGTATTTCTCACATTTGAGAAATCTTTAGTCAAACCAGCAAGCATCCACAATGTCATCTAAGGTTGATAACTTTGTTTTAAGTCCTACACAGGCAGTTTTAGAGTCTGTGAAAAAGGATGAGTTGCTTGAGCTTGCCAGACACTATAATCTTTCTGAAGCGAAAGCATCTTTGACAAAGCAAGAGATACAGAATAGGTTAATTCCACATTTGGAGGAAAATAACAGTTTGAATGAAAGTGTTTTGGGTTTAATTGGAAAGTCTGTATTTGGTTTTGATTGGAAATTAAAGGAATTGCAGTTAAAAGACCAGATGGAATTGGAATTAGCAAAGCTTCAGCTTCAGAAAGAGGAAATGCAGGGAGAGCAGAGGGTATTAAAAAAGCATATGCAGATGCAGAGAAGAAAGGGACAAGCAGATGCAGATGCAGTTGCAACGAAAAGTAAATGACAGGCAGATGCAATTGCAGAAAGGGGAGATGGAAATGCAATATAGATTATAAGAGTTAGAACTGGCAAGCAGAGCACACTTCCCCCTTTACACATAAGTTCAGGTTTTCATGTTACCAGATATATTAGGTTAGTACCCCCTTTTCAGAATAAAAAAATAGGTACATACTTTCTTCACTTTCATACAATTGCTGAAAACTTAAAATTGTCAAGTGAGCATTGGACTTTGTTATTACAAAATGTAATTATTGGCAAAGCTCGTGAAGTCTACACTTCACTGGCAGTACAACAAGTACTGATTATGATATGATTAAGGAGTACATCTTGAAGGGTTGTAAGTTGGTACTTGAGGCCTATCGACAAAAGTTTAGGAATTGTAGAAAAGAAACTGGACATACTCATGTCGAATTTGCAAGGGAAAAAGAACAACTATTTGATAGGTGGTGCTCAGCCAAGAAGGCTAATCAAAATTACGATTACCTATTTACTGTATTTGGGTTCAAGGTCGGTTTTGTTTATATAGCATTTAACAATTATATTGTTATTTTCAATGTCTTGACGTGAGAAAAGTCGCGTATGCAGCGGAAATTTTCATTAGAGTTACTCATATTCTAGAACATTATGTCATTTGACTTTTGTTCATATATAGAGATATCAGTGGACAATATTTCATTTTTGTTCAAATTGTCAGAACATGAAGAATCATTTTAATAATCAGATGTTTATAGTTGTGCTGTGAAAATTCAGAGCAAATTCAGAGAGAGGAATTATTTATTTGAAATATTCATTGGAATTACCAAAAGTGCTCTTTCTTATATCGGATTAATACTTGACTTTGGGATTTATGTGAATTTATTCAAAGATAGTCTGGATTACATCACTCAGGCATATCAGAATATTCAATAATACTGACACATCGGGACATTCAAGGCTACTTGAATTCATTATAATTTTAGGACTTGTGATTATGACACTTTGGATTATTGGATTTTTTTAGATTTTAACTCACGTTATTGTAAGTGTCTTTTGAATTTTCAATTAAATTGTCTAGAAATAAATTGCTTGTTGATTTTATTTACATTGTTGGTTTCACTTTCTTTCTGTTAGATTATTTTAAGACCTAGAGTCGTAACAAAGCTGCCGACTTTGAACGTAGGAAAACTGCAGAGGCAGTGCAGATGCGTGAAAAGCGTAAATTACATAACTACAGCACGTCCGTTATTGATCTAGCAAACCCAAGTGGGATCTACTGTCAAATGTGCCACAGAGAGTTCAGAGTACAAATTGGCCTGATCAGCAACTCACGTACTCACAGAAACCAAACAAGCTGGTGATGTCATGGTCACCTTCGGACTCGAAGGACGAACAACAACAACATCACAAAGAATATCACGCTTAAAGGAGTGTGCTAATCTGTGACACTAGACAATATACTACAATACAAAAGACGAATTACATATCACAAAGATGCTTGGGACATAAATCTGATGACATGAATGTTAACACAGTTTCAAAGAAACGCTCTCTGGCAGGGATTTAGACTATACAAATGAACAAAATGTTAAAAACTTCGTGCTTGGCTACAGTGAGAAGCTACTACAAGTACTGTTTACAATGAGTACGGTAGGTAGTTGTCTCAGACTGTGATTTACCCTACTGTGTCTTGTATCTACGTACACCGCTTCCGTTGGCGGGTATAATTAAAGCACGCTCTAGAGTCCTCTTTGTTAGATTTTTGTTTTTGTTTTTGTGGCAGATGTGTGTTTTGGGGCTGGCTTTATTCTTTACGTATAATAGTACTGCCTTTGTTGGATTGTCTTTCTTAGATTGACACAAAAAGATATAATATAATAAATTAATACTGTACCCGTCAGACACCCCGTAAATAGACTAGAGTAGCCTAAAGATATATAATATTTCATCTCATAGGGTGTGAAACAACCGGATTTCCTTCAGCTTTCTTCGCCGAATGCTAACTGCTAAGCATTCGGAGCACTGCATCAAGTGAGATGAGGTGTTTCGTTCGTAGTGAAAGTAAAACCATACCCGCCAACGGAAGCGGTGTATGTAGATACAAGTTTTCTTATTCTTATTTATTGGTGGAACATATATAAAGAAATAGAAAAAAACAGTTTTAGTTCCCTTTAAATATTTATAATTGATTAAATATTTTAAATTTATCAGTGAAGATTGCAATTAATTTATAATTAGAACTTTTCAAAATAATTTATAATTAGAACTTTTCAGGTATATCTGACACTATCCAAACGGTACTGTTTCAGAATTGATATTGAATTATGCCCCTTTGTACAATTATTGTACAAAGTTTTTAAGATTGTAAAATTGTATAATATCAGATTTTAAATATAACATATTTGCATTATTGTTTTATTATTTTCATAAGTAAATAGTTCAAAAGAAGCATCATAGAGGTGATGGTGCATTTTTTAAATTGCACATTACTTTTATATTGATATTTTTGTCAGTTTTCTACAAATACTAAAAAAAAATTGCAAAATAAAATTCCAGCGCTATTGTTGTTGGTTAGGTCATTTTCATAATATATACAGCATTAGGGAAAAAAGGGACCAGGCTGCTATTTGTATAAAGAATGTTGCCGCTGAGAAATGACAAAAATTCTCGTAAGCAAAATCCTTTGCAGCGGGTTCAGCCCAGCTAAACCAGATTTTGAGCATATGTTTCTGACATATCAAAAAAAGGGATGGTTTTGTTTTTAATATATCTATATCATGCACATATTATTGTTGTGACATTTTTGTATCTTTTATCTTGTAAATATGACAAAAATTGTTTTGAAAAAAACATAAAAAATAACAAACAGCTGCGTTGTATAGGTTGCCGTTGAGAAGTAGAAATATCCAATAGCATTGTAGATAAAACACTTCAAAATACTTCAAAGCGTGTTCAACACAACTAAACCAGCTATTGACAATGTATTTCTGACCCCCACCAATAAGAAGAGAAGTGACCAAATACAATACATTTTTCAATCAGGTTTATATATAATCTTAGAATTTGACGGTGAATCCAATATGTTTCTTTTAACAGACTTTCCATTTCCCAATTAACGATATAAAGTACCTGAAATGAAAAATATTGTAAATTATGGAAGCCGTCATTAAAATGTGTGGAGACACGAGATAAAAAAGGATGAATCAATAGAGTTATTTATGTAAAGTCTGTGTTTGTTCATGCGTTTAGATATTTGCTGACTTGTTCGTCTAACATATTTCTTTTCACAAGTTATCAAATAAATATCATTAGATGTTTCCACAGTTAGTATTATAAAACATCTTAAGTGTTTCTTTGGTATTACTGCTACTGAAATAAGTATTTTGATTAATGAAAGAACAGTGCAGACATATGGGTCTTTTGTATTTAGTTGATTAACCATAACTTTCAAAAATATAACAACCTTAACTGATTTAGTATTGAAATATGTTACAATTGTGAACTCTGATGTCAGAATCAACATGCCCTGCTCTCCAGTTATATTTTTCATACTTAATAGACATACTTATATTTCATCTTCGCCTTCTAAGTTCCTTCATTCGGCTTTATTTCATCACTGATTTCCTTATGGAATATTCAAACATTTACAAGGCAACGTAGGTAATAGTTACCTATCCCTTCTGTAATTACATTTAATCCTTTTACTTCTGCTTCTTTCATACTCTTCTTTATGCCTATGACTTTTCTGTCCTATACCAAAAAGCGCCATGACTTCATATATAAAATAATGTGTTCATAAATACCTTTAAAAACAAACCATGCAACAAAATATTCTATGCAGCTAACTAAATTCTTTCCTTTTCACACATTTCATGCATATTAACCTCAGTTAAAACTTTGTTACATGCTATTACTCTTGCGTTCTCTTTTGGTACCTTTTTAAAGTACCAAACCTATTCTTGTTTTACTTTTAGATACGTACGATACACCTCAGTTCACCTGTTGCAGTGCTGCGCATGCTCAGCAGTTAGCATTCAGCGAAGAAAGCTGAAGAATATTCGGTTGTTTCACACCCTGGGGATGAGATATTATATATCCCTCGGCTACTCTATTCGTTTTACGGGGTGAGTGACGTGTAATATATTTTGAGTTATAACATTAAATTTAGTTTTTTGTAAGTATGAGAAAGACAGTCCAACAAAGGAAGTAAGCTTCTATTTAAAGAATAAAAACAGCCCCAAATCACCCAGATGCCAAAAACCAAATCCAAAAATAAACAAAAATAACTTTGGTACTTTAGAAAAGTACCAACAGAGGACGTAAGCTTCCAATAAATAAGAATAAGATTTATCTACCTACACCGCTTCCGTTGGCGGGTGTAGGTTTACTTACACTATGAACAAAACACCTCAGTTCACAAGATGTAGTGATGTGCATGCTCAACAATTATCATTCAGCGAAGAAAGCGGAAGGAAATCTATTTGTTGCACACCCTGGGATATAAGCTATTCCCTATCTGTCGGCTACCCTATTAAATTTATGGGGGTATCTGACGGGTGCAGTATTTCATTTATTATGTTGTATCATTTTTTATACGTATAGGGAAAACAGTAAAAGAAAGGTAGTAATGTTGTACACATCCGCCAAAGAACCGTCTTTCGAGTATTTCGAGTCGCATCGGAAAGACGACGAGTTTTTGATTGACTCTTAGCAATTGGTAACCTCCCTTAGGAAGGATCTCGCCGGGATATATCTTTTTGAACCAGCTTAAAAAGTTATTCATCAACATTTGTTACTTCTTTTCTGTTAATAAAGCTAAATATCGATTCATATTAAGATGACACTGTTGTCATTTTGTGTTACCATACATTTCTTTTCTCATCTCTACGATGGCCGCGAGTGGCGCTGTGATCAACTTCTCCGAAATGGATGAGGTCATATATAAGATAAGCGAAACGGAGTACGCGGAAATAAACTGTCACGGAACAAGGGTCAGCGGCCATAAATAATTTGAAGTGTGGACTTTCAGTTCCGTTATAACAATTATTCAAAGTGTAAATGAACTTTTAATAAAACTTACATTGTTTACGAATTATTCCGCGATTCCTTCTTAAGGGATACCGCGAGAATATACCTTGAAAAACTTACGAGTTGTGCGGAACGTGGTTTCAGGGGCACGAGTGAGTTCTTTCTGCGCCCAAACATCTTGTGCAAATTACCCATACCTTGTAATTTGCGTGTGGTAGGAACCAATGAAACAGTTGTTTACAGAGTTTATGACGCTAGGCACTTCGGAGGAAGGAAAAGGTGCAATTCCATTTTGACACGACTGTCATAATCGATATGCTTTGGATAATAACATTTATGATTTTTTGGGAACATGGATTCGTCGGAGGTGAGCGCTATATCTGATAGTCTTTCATCTTTCATCTTTATGTTTACGCGATCCTTCAATTACTGAAAATTACTCATGGGCTTGTGCACTCACAGGGGCTCGTATCGTAACCGTTGCTTAAAATTTAATTACAAATTGTATATCTGCATATGTATACTGGATATATATATATATATATATATATATATATATATATATATATATATATATATATATATGATTTATAGGTAAATTTTAAGCAACGATATGAGTCTATGTGGGTGCACTGTGTTTTTTAATGGAATCTATGTTGGTGTGGAACAATACATACACTTTCATGCCATATATTTATGAACAAAAAGGTTAGCAACGTCATAGTGTAATGCGCATGCATTGCGACAATTTTAATGGTGATTACTTTGCCAGTGGCGTAGCGATTCAAAGTGCCGCCCATGGCCAACTAATAAAATTACGCCCCTACTCCATTCGTTTTATTTATGATATATACAGTACTCTTACCTTATTTCCGCCCCCTAGAATGTCCCGCCCGGGGCCACCGACCCCTTCCCCCCCCCTCGCTACGCCAGTGTACTTCGCTACATTAACGTTTAATCATTTGAGGTGCGTGGGTAACAAAAATGAGTGCGAATAATTAATATCAGACGAAAATGATGGGTTTTGCCCAAACTGTACAGCCGAAAATGGCCAGTCTAGAAAATAGATATATATGAGTTTGGCTGTCTAGGATTAGTTGATAATGAAAGCAAGATTTTAGTAAAAAGAATCTTTTGAGAGCTTATCCTAGTTGTAACTGAAAATAATAGAGACAATGTTTTATTTATGGAATTTCAGTCATTTTATAGACTTAAGTTTGGAAAACTCGTTACTGAAATTAGCACCTGACTCTTTGGTGCGGAATTAGAAAAACACATGTTTCAAACACATGTATATCCAGAAAATGCTGCGACTCATATGGATTTCTCTACACCGAAGCTGTCATCAAGGATATCTATATACTGATAAATATGGGTTTGATAATGAGCATTCATAAATTTAAAGTTATTGAATTTTATTATCATGGTGTTTGCATAGGTTTGCTATGGGAGCTGAATTTGTATCGTGAACAACATCCCTACAGTGGTTCCGCATATGCATGTGTAATTACCTTTACTATAAATGCAAAATTATGGTTCTATTTGTTGATAACAAGCAAAATGAATACCTTTTGTATACCTCAGAGTGACTCTCAGTGGGATATTAAACATACTTTCAGATATGGCAACTGTTGCCATGAAAGGGGAGGGGGTGCAGTGTATAGTGTGTGTAGATTTGATTATGATAGGTGGAGTGTTTTGCATTGGTTAATATCTGTGTAATCAGATATATAAAGTTTATACAATTTACCATTCATAGAGTAATTATTGTCAGCAATGTGATATTTCCTAGTTGTGTTTTGAAACATGCTTCAGATATGATCACTTAGGTCTCTACCACCATGCTTAATGGTGATGACCCCTCATGGTTTTGTGTCCCACCAATGTCATTCAGTGAATGTTTTAGAACTTCATATTTTGTATTTTAAATGGCTTATGTCAACCTTACTTTAGTTTTAAATTATGTGTTGTTGGCGAATTTTAGGTAAATTTCTGTCATTTAAATCTACTTTTCTGTAGTAATACATGCACATATAGATGGTCACCTTGACCTTTTACTCATTTATTGCATAATATGACAAAGCTGATAATATATTTCAATTTCAAATTGAAGAGAGATATATGGTGATAGTAAAAACAGGTAACTCTTGATTTGACATATATATCTTAATATTTTTTTCAGATTTTTTTAAATGAAGCTGAAATACTTAAATGTTGCCAAATGCACAATTCTACTATTGGTGTACACGAACTTGCAATATAATTTAATATTCACTAATGTAATCTTTCAAAAGAAGAACTAAGCGCACGGTTTACTTATGCATTCTACTACAATACATAGGTCAAGTAAATCACATGTGAATATAAGACTCCCGGTACAAATTATATGGAAGAATGGGAACCAGTCTAGAAATGGGTGAACATAAAATAGAGTATATATGGGTTTGGCTGTCCAGGATTGGTTGATAATGAAAATAAGATTTTAGTAGAAAGAATCTTTTCAGAGCTTATCCTAGTTGTAACTGAAAAAAAAATGGAGACAATGTTTTACTGATGGAATTTAAGTCCTTTTACAGACTTGAGTTTGGAAAACTTGTTACTGAAATTAATACCTGACTCTCTGGTGTGGAATTGAAAACACGTGTTTCAAACACATGAAGATCCAGAAAATGCCGCAACGCATGGTTTTCTCTGCACCGAAACTGCCATCAAGGATATATCTGTACTGATAAATATATGTTTGATCATGAGCATTCAGAAATTTAAAGTTATTGAATTTTTAACATCATGGTGTTTGCATAGGTTTACTATGAGAGCTGAATTAGTACCGTGATTCCTGTAATGTGACTCGTTCAACCTTTGAATCCACAATGAATGCTCATACATGGGTAATTTAGAGTATAATGAATTCAAACTTCATCTTATACTTGGATATGTCCGAAATCTGAAAGCTAAAATTTATCTTACCTCTTTTTTTGAAAAGAACCCACCCATTCGAACTAAGTGGTAACACTTCATACAAACCCAAATACAAGAACAGTAACTTGTCTGAATAAACTTGAAGCTGATGTCAATAAACATAAATAGCATTAGGGCCAAGAGGTTGGAGTCAGTTTCTTTTATAGATGTTGAAAAACCAGACACCTCGGAGTTATTTTCAGACGGATATGATTTTAATGTATATTGCAATGATATAACTTTACATAGTAGAGGGGTATTATTACCGGTACATACATATCTTACGCATATGCCTCTGGCCAAATTGGACAATGGATCAGAATCTGTTTGGGCTGCAATGGTAGTGAATGGATCATCCCACTACATAGGTAGTTGGTATAGAGGACATAGCAGACGCTGTGACAATTATATTCCTTTATTGCGATAACAGCTTGAGAAGATAAAAACCTGATAAGAACAGACACAAAGCCTATATACACATTTTGGAGGATTTTAATTATAATAACATTTTGACTGGACAAATAAAATAGGCAAACTGGGCAATATGCTTAGTAACTCAGAGGGCCAGTTCCTGATTGATATTATAAATGACCATGGCTTAGAACAAATAGTTGACTTTCCAACTTGTGATTGAAATATATTAGACCTGATGACCTCATTAGTGGGCAAGTTCTCATACATTCATTCACTTGACCGGTTTAGTGACCATGATGTCATACTGTAGCTTGTACCTTGTTTGTACAAGTATCATCCAAAAAACAAATCTTTGAAATTTCTATTTGTTTAGCAAAGAAAATTTTGATGCAGCGAGATCTGAAGCTAGCGTCTTTGCTAAATTCCAATATTTAAATGGTCTTGAAAACAAGAGCGATATAGAAGTAAAAATGATAATTATAAATCTTTTCTAACTATTACAGTTCAAAAAATGTTCCTTCAGTATTGAGTAGATCAGTTGTGTCGATGCCCTGGATTACAAACCAAATGAAACGTATTGGCGGGAAAAATGAAACGTATTGGCGGGAAAAATTAAAAACAAATGTGTAAGTAGTTAATAGCTAACATTAAAGAATTTTTTTTTTAAATGTATGAACTACATTAACAACGTGATTTGAACCATTCTGGAAACACATCAACAGCTAGGACAAAATATTCCCAGGGCATTCTTCCACTTAAGACAGATATATACCAAATTGGTAGAAACAGATGCAGAGAAAGCTGAAACACTGAACACCCATTTCTACAGTGTTTTTACTCACTCCAGTGACATTGTTTCACCATGTATATTTCCAAAAGTAACAAAAATGAATAATATAGTAGTAACGTCTGTAGGAATTCTAAATTGGGTACATGGATTAAACCCATCAAAAGTTTGTTGTCCTGATCATATAATCCAGGGATTTACAATTTTATGAAAGTCAACTTGCCCTGGCTGACTGGAAAATATAACTTGCCCATTGAAAATCTGAGCTTGCTCCAAACATGATATCCCAACATGAGTAAAAAGACAAGATCAGATAAAATATGGGATCTTTTAAGGAAATCACATTATATTTATTTTAACTTTTGCTTTCTTTTGTCTTTGTTGGCACCTTCAAACCATGTGCCGATAATTAAAGTTATCAAAAATATGTAGATATGTAGATGAGAAAGGATTAGAATGCATTTAGTTAGAAGAGCAAAAACAGGCATGTACATGTATATAGACAGATAAATCAATAGGTAGAAAAAGGTTTGAAATAGCTAGATTTTTAAGTGAGAGAGAGAGAGAGAATGTTGGGCAAAAGATCTTGAACTGTTAATTTAACTACCAATAACAACATTATAGCCAGGGATAATCATTACTTGAAGATGATTGGAACTTTCTTGCATGTTTCTGATGTACACGACTTGGATATTATTCCATATGTCTCAGATTTCATGTTCAGGTCTTCAAAAGTAGCCAACAATTTTGAATAATTTTTAGATCTGGAGATTGTGCAGGCCATGTCATTGCATGAATTAGGTTCTGATGTTTATAAATTTCAGTGATCTGAGCACAGTGAACAAGACCATTTTCATCTTGGAAAATATAATTATTTTGAGGAAATAAAGCACAGAATAAGAATAACAAGAGCAACACTATCGCATTTGTTAATAAATATATGGCTCATAGTTGTGACAATCACGTTTATGTAGGAGGTGGCATCAACAGTTTGTTAAGGTTTTGGTCAACGTTTTTCATTTGCATATATTTCCTTAAACCCATGATATATTAACACCAGTCTTGACATGAATTATTATGAAACTATGACAGTTCATTCTTTGGCATGTTCATATATTCATTTGCCTTATTTACCACAGGGTCATGGTCTTAGTCCTCGAAAGTTTGCATTAGGGTTTTGTTTAGTTTTTTCGTTTGCTTATATTTACAGAACTCCGTTATGGAACAAATTTATAAGTGGCTTGTAATTCACTTATATTATTCACTTATAAGTGACCTATCGCTTTATTTATGGATCACTTATAGGTGAATAGTTATAATTTTATATGCAAATTAGGCCTTTTACTTATAAATGATGTATCCTTCATTTATACATGTATGAGTCATTCACTTATTACACTTATATGTACATGTGAAGTATAAGGGAAATGCAATCCATTCACTTTATAGCCACAGCGTCCTTGTATAAATCATGATCATGATGTGTGTGGCAGGTTGGTTGGTTGGTTTTTACAGCACATGAGCACAATAATGGCAGAAATGGGAGCCACATATATATTTCCCAAGGTCGCACTATTGCCGGCTTTCTAGATATCCTGAATATAGTCCATATCGCATACAACCATCTGCAGAATTTTTAGACACTGCTGATATTTACCTTAACATTTTGTATTGTCACTGCTTTTACCCACATCATCTATGAATAACAAACAACATAACATTTATATTTATTAAGTATTCGTATTGCCTTAAAAGGCATAGAGACAATTACTGTAAAAGTCTACCAATATGCGGTCTCTTTTTTCCACTGCAGCTTCTGCGAGTTTGTGTATTTAAATAACATGCATCATATTTGGGCTTGTCTTTGGCGGTTTCATCAGTTCATAATGAACAATGGGAGCATTTCCCGTTGATGTCCTGGACAATTTATTTTGTTGTTGTTTTATTTTGCCCAAAGTCCAAGCAGTGCTCTAAGAGAAGGGAGGTAAATACAATATGTTATTAAGGCTGCTCTATTTAAACATACATGGTACCCATTTGATATGATGTTATTGGGGCTGATTTCCTTAGGATGGAGATGTCTTTGAAACTTGAGATTGGTGAGGACCCATCACAATCTTTCTTGCAATATGTATTTGAAGCTTCTATGGCAGCCAACTGTTGCTGCTTCTTTCCTTCCTTTAGTATCTGTTCATCTGTTTCCTGAGTAGTAAGCCTGTCATTTTTAGGTTTGTTTTCTCTGCTGCTATTAACTGCTTTTGTCAATGTTCCATTTCTTTTGCCGTAGTTTATTTCAGGCTCCTGTGCTATATTTAATTCATCCTGCGTTCTCCTTTCAACCGCCACTTTTTTCCCCCTCAAATTATCTGAGACATAAGAAGAAAAATAGCGATTACTACTTAAGTTGAGCATAGTCTGTAGAGTCTATTCTTGGACAAACGATTGCAGGATTCATGCTAAATTCTAAAAAGATTGTGCAATAAATCAACAGAATGCACAAAAGATCATATATTATATTTTGCAAATCCTACCTATATTTACATCTCTTTTGCCTGTATTTAGAAAATCACTCCCTCATTGTGTTCACAAATGTATGAAAACGTGCTTTCTATACCAATCCTCTGGTGCTTGCCCTCAGCTATAGTATAGTAATTACAAGACCTACCTTGTGTATAGTACCTATGTGAGAAAATGTGTCTCTCACAATCTGCTTCTCCTTGATAGCATCAATCAGACAAAAATATCTCAGTTAAGTACATGTTTGTCACATTTTTCTTGGAGGGTTTTAATAAATATAGTTAGCTTTATGCGAAATGAGGAGAATACAAGTTTGATGTAGAATTGTGTTCAAAGAATAAGAATGCCCCAACATCTAATTGCACAACTTAAGCCAGGTACCACTACATGTCTAAACTGTAGATAAGATGCATTTATTTATATGTGTATTTATGCAGATATGTGTCTGATCTGGAATTTTGTATCTGTGTGTGCACAATTTAGTAAAATCCAACTTCTGGGCAATGTGAAAATTCGTCATCTCTATCACTGTGTTTGGACTCATTTTGCTGTCCTATAATAATTCCTTCTACTTTGCTTTATCCTCAGTAAGGAAGTAATTATTTGCTGTTCAAAACATTGAATATTACTTAATCACATTGTAACAATATGTAACAATATTTTGTGAAGCTGTATATTGCAATAATGTTTTACATTAGCTGTTTTAATTTATCAAGTATTCAGCACAATGTTTAAACGGACATAAATCATTAACCTTATACACGTGTGTTAAACATCTGCTAAAGAAAGTGTCAACATGTTCACAAAATATATAATGGAAAGAATTAGTCCTTTTTTCAACAAACCAGGATAAGAGCATTTTTGTTTCAATGCTATTTGTGGGCCGGTGTTTGTTTTATTTGTTTTTTTTAAAATCCCAGGCCCCTACTCCATAGAATTGAACGGTCGGTTCCTAACCCCCTTAAAACTGAACATAATGAACATGGCAGCCCTCACGTGCTGGTTAGGTCTACTCCTACAGTAGATGCAAAAGGCCGTTTTACCCCTTGTGACTAAGCAGTTTGCCCCCCCCCCACATACACACAAATACCCCAGGAACTGGGTCAATCCGGGACCTTTAAAGTACTGTCTTGCTTTAGCCAGCCCACCCCCATTAAGCCACTTGGTTTTATCATACAGGTGTATTATGTACTTATCAGAGTGTGTTGTTTTGCAGCACTACCTCACTTTTCCGCTGCCATATGTTGTGTGACACATTAGCATAGGCTGGTCCAATAATAGAGTGTATTTGTTCCAGCCATACAATTTCTTTTTGCTACAACATGCATTTTGTTGTGAGGTCTGGTCCAAAATACACCTCTCTGGTGCATAGTTCCACCCCACTTTTTCTGCTACTATATAGCCATGTGGGTAGCAGGAACTGGTCCAAAAAATACACCTGTTTGGTGCATGGTACCAATGCTATGTTTGCTACCATGAAGCAGCACCTTTTGTAGCAAGAGGTGCAACCTAGGAGAAAATGTAGCTCATCGGTATTCTGCTTCTAGAATAGCATGACTGCACATCTGCTGCAGATACACCTTTGCTACCCACATGTCCACAAACATGGAAGCAGTGCATGCCACGTTTCGAAGCATTGGCATTTGCGCCTTTGCTCTCCACAGTCTGCGAAAATAATGCCTACAAGAGCAGCCTAGTCCCAGACATCTCGTCAGTAGACTATCTTGCCGGACGCCCAGGTCGAATGCATATTCACCCACTAGAAAGCATACCAACCATTGTTGACAAGCTATATGTGTTTGGCTATTTGGCCCATGAGGATGTTGTTTCTACCCATAAGAGGCTACCATGCACCAGGGGCGGGGGAATGCAGGGGATGTCAAAGCCATAGTAGGCGACACACAGGCAACTATATGACACACCATAGCCAAAAAGTCAGATGGCATTCATGGCTTCCTCCAGACAAGCATTGTGTACACAGTGGAGCTAGGCGGCACTTGCTCCATCTGTGGAATGAGCTGCAAAACCCAGTCAGCAACTGCCCATCATTTACTGTGTTTGTACCTAAGATAGATGTCTCTGAGATACGTGTGGCAGACCTGCAAGCTGCCATCCATGCCTTCAAGCGGAGGCTCCTGACCATCAGCTGTGTGATCAGCTCTATAGACTGCACCTGTTACTTCTCTTATGTGCTGAACAGGAAGGCTCTCATTGAGCACCTTGTAGCCAATAAGAGCATGGGAGAGCAGGGCGACCTCGCTGACATGATGTGCAATGAACAGCCGACAGTTCTAGACAAACACAGATACCATGGGCGACGACGTTTGCACATACATTTGCACAACATAACATGGCCACACTATGTGCTGTAAGCTGTAGAACATGGTAGTGTTAAACTCCGAGGTGGGCAATATGCGTGAGGCTTTTGGAGGGCATCGAACTGACTACTCCAACTGTTTCAGCAAACATCTGCAAAAGATATTATTGCACCCAGATATTCAGACCTATGGCCGCACCAGAATCGATGTTTCACTCTATGCTTGCCAGGGTCTTGATATGGATGCGAGCACCTCCAACTCCGTCGTGCAGGTGTTGGACACCATTACTCCAAAAGGTGTTTCAGTGGAATAAGGCCTATTTGTTGTGCAGCCCCTGCAGAAACAGTGGGAAAACCTTGCCAAGGAGCTGGACTGCTGTTTTGGTCTGGCCGACTACCCAAATTGCATAATATGCATGGTCTAGCAAGCTCACACAAGGACAAAGAGGCAGTGGTATAGCAACCGCGCAAGCAACACCAAAAATTTCCATCAAACAATTTTTGTTATTGAGAGGGAGTCATAGAATTAAGTTTTGAGGGAGAGGAATTTCTTGCTGCATCACTGCAAAGAGGGTCGCCATCATGCGAATATCTCCATCTTAGACGACCCTCGAAGATACAGATAGATAAGAGCAGGCCATGCCGTGGGCAGCATCAGAGTTTGGCTTTCGTGGGATGAAGATGGCATAGACACTGCCACATGAAAGACGCACTCCAAGCACATAGCCTGGGCATAGTGGGACAAAAAAATGCACAATCCATTGGTGTGGAACTGCCCAAGTGTCAATTGGAGAAAGTAGGGACAGAGTGCCGAATATCCACAATGTCAACCCAGGAAGTGGCGATTGTTAGCGCTGGAAGATGACCGAGCCACTGAGCTATGGCACGGACAGATAATGGAGGAGATGCAAAAAACACAAGGGAAAAGGCAGGCAGACCTGGCCTGACTGAAACAAATACTTGCCCTATTTGTCGTGTAGTTTATGGAATGGTCTGTTTTCCTTCGTCCGGTGTCCATCTGTCCATTAGCACAATTTATCACTACTCCTCCTAAACTACTTTGAGGATTGCCATAAAACTTTAGACTCACATTCACTTCAGTGTTTAGTTGGTCCTAAATGAAAATGATGCTGCTTGGACATACAATATGGCCACCACAATGGCCATATTGAAAAATCTTGTTATCACTACTCCTTTTGAATGGGAAATAATACCAACATGGGGTTTTCACCAGAAGACTTCTTATGATATCGAGTTAGTCCTGAATGAAAATGGTGCCAATCTGTTGTTTAAGAAACGGTCTTATCTTAAATTCCTGAAAATTCATGTAGGTCAGTACAGCGTTAGTCTCTTTGAAAAACTCTTGTTTATGGATAGCTGGTAATATTATGTTCATCATCTGAATATGCTCCTATTGATAAATCTTTGTGATCTCATGACTTTTATGAGTTTGTGCCCTTCTTTTTACTTACAGCTAGATACAATGTATGACAGTTTTGTTCAGTTTGTAGTGGATGACAGTCGTAATCAGAAGATATGTATGTTGACAATCCTGATTGTTCTCTTGCTATGTTTTGGAGAGTTGTGTGCTTTCTCATGCTATAGACTCGTCTCCATCATGGGGTTGGTGTGGGATGTGAGAGGGCAGGGTTATATTTACATGAACAAATTGTTCATCACTCCTATAGTTTTCATCTGTTTTTCTGTTCATCCATCTATTATCCGCACTCTCTTTTCTCAGATCAGTATTATACATGAAGAATCAGTGAGCACAAATTATAGGTAACCCAGGAACAGAAATAGTATTGTTCACAATTCATTGATGTTGTACTTCGCTTTGTACACAAAGTTTATAGCTCTTGATACAAGTAAGCTGATGGTCTTCATAAGGGTGAGGGGAATCCCAGCAGGAGGATGAATATTAATACATGTAAATTACCAGTGTAATTCAAAAACTTGAAAATGAAAGTATCACATTTTGTGAGGAAAATCTACACTTTTCTTTACAAGCCTGACGGGCAGCTTACATAGAAAATGGATGGCACCCAATCTAGACTTATAAGAGCATCGGCTATACAGTTTTTTGAACATTGGATATGTCTCTAAGAAATTTTGCACATTTATTGAAGTGGTATACAAATTTAGAGTTCTAGAATTTAGGGTACTTTCAGTAGGAGTTGTTTATGTAAATGAGATACTGCGGGGATATGTTATAGACTCTTGCTTTATATATGTATTACCCATTATTTTTGGAAACACAAATTTTTATCAACAAAGATCCTCTGTTTAAGGTGCTTCAGAGCCAATGATAGCAAGTGGGGTCCTTTGCAATGCATCCATCACAAATACCAGTAGCTCTGGTTTTGTGACAAAGGTTGTTGAACATTGCTGTTAGTAACTTTGGTCAAGTAAAATGAACTTTTTTAAGGTTTAATAAATATTTATTTAAAATATTAAATATTTATTCTTTCTGTAATATTGTAATTAATGCATGTGACTTTCAGTTCTAAGCTGTGTAGTATTAGCAGCCATCTTGAACATTTTGTTATTGCTACTCCTTCTGATTGGATGGTCATGTAGACATGGGGTTTTGAGTAAAAGGCTTCTTATGATGTCTAGTTGGTCCTAACTGAAAATGATTCCCCTAACACATCCAATATGACCACCATTTGGACCATCTGAAAATTGTGTTATGGCTGAATTTCTGGTCATATCGACATGGGGTTGTCGCTAAAATATTTTTAATTATCAGTAATACATAACCTGTTGCTACTGAATAGCTTACTCTTTTCTGGACGGAAAATACCCTCAACCATATTATGATAATTCATCCTCCCATAGTTCCAATGTCTAACTGATGACCCTAGTGCATGCGCACTAGCCATCATTATTTTCCCATTCGTCAACATCATTATGGTGTCTTCAAATACTTATAGAAGAATTGCCTTTGTTTCAAGTCATACATCACGAATTGAGTATTTTCATTATGTGCATCGTTTTCACTGTGTGAAGTTACCCTCAGATCAAGTATTATTCCTGTTTCAAATGAACTCTCTCTCTCTCTCTCTCTCTCTCTCTCTCTCTCTCTCTCTCGATTGAGTTATTGGCAAGTTTTGGTTACGTTTTAAAAAAAAAATAACCTTGCATTTTAGTTACATGCCGAAAAGGGGTGTTAGCGTAACAATTATTGTCATTGAGAATCATTTTATTCCTTTTTCTAACTCAGATAGGTATTTAGTCTGCAGACTCATCTTGATTCTGTTTTAATACTGTATGGAATCATATGAATTCATATTCCATTTGATCTGACTTTTGTTATTTGTATTCTCCGGAAGGAGGTCGCACACCAGTCCTTACTTTCATTTATGTCTGTTTCGTGATCGAACACCATTTTTTCTTTAAAAAAGTCAGTTTAGGACAAGCTGTTGTTTTATTTTTGTCTCCAATACTCAGAATAAGTGGTAATGACATCATTGAAAAAAAGCATTGCTGACTTTATTATAATTAAAACATCAGTGTGTGGTTCTTTTAATTCATTAATAGAAACGACACCTGAGAACAGGTAAGATATTGCTGCATAATACTTGCATATAAGTTTTTATTGTTCTTTTTTCAGATTTTTCTCTGGCAGCAATGCCTAAGCAGAGTGTGAGGCAGTGTGAGCACAAGAAAACTCTCTGGGATACCCACCCCACTGCCTTGCTAGTACATATTGTAAAAGGACAGATGGTTGTCCTTTTGGTAGTCTATGGTCAGACGAGGTATGGGACCTTGCTGAAAATAGATAAACTTACAAAGAGAATAGGAAAGGGACTTCCTCTTTTCCCTCCGAATTTTCTGTTTTTTCTGGCGCTAACTCTCTCGGTGTAGGATTTGAAAAGTCTCTTTGGAGACATATAAGGCCCATGGGACCCGTCCCAAAGGAGGATATAAAGGGGTGGAGAGTGATTCATGCCCTCCCTTAAGGGAGGAGCAGCACCGTCTCTAATCCTGTAGGTCTGAGAGTGAGTTCTGCCATGAAAGAGAAGCAGCACCCTCTTCAGTCACATATGGCTGAGAGTCAGTCATGCCCTTTTTTGAGGGAGGAGCAGCACCTTCTTCAGTCCCTTAGGACTGAAAATGAGTCACACCTTCTCTGAGGGAAGAGCAGCACCCTCTCGTACTATTCGGTCCCGTAGGGGTAGAGAGTGAGTGCCACTCCCCCTCCCCCCAGTTGGCCCACAGCTCGATGTTGGCAGAAAGTCACGATTCCCATGAGGGAACAGAAGTCCATTGTTGGCAACAGGATCAGGTTACACGGAAAGGGAGAGCTATGATACAAGTCCATAACATCTGTGGAAGGGTCTTCCTATGGATCAGAGTCGACTGATTGGTCACTGATAGGACACTGGGCGCCGGGTACCGGTCTATGTGTACCAGTCACCAGTCATTATGAGCCCCTTTGGTACGGGGATAGCAATCAGGTCAAAACTCCCCCCTCTCCAGCTACCGTTGATTCCACATGGGATTGGGAATTGGCGTCAGACACCAGATTAGGTAAGTGGATCGGATTGACATCCCCCTTTCCTATAAATCTGCGAAATCCCTACAGTATGTGTGGCCTCCCACCGCATGAAGTGAATGGTCCTTTTACTGCATGCAGCCATTGACTTAAAGGCCATGGTTCCTGGTAGAGAGGTCGATGCAGCTAGTTATAGATTTCATACCTCTTCATGGCTCCTTAAACCCCCCACATTGGATGCTGGAGTAGCACAAGTAGGTATTTCCATGGGACCTGGGCTCGCCTTCTGGTTAAAACACTAGATGCCTTAGAACTAAAGGCAAAGTCTGTTGTTACCATAGCCTCACATGCTGGCCTTTTTATGCAGCCTCTTTCAGCCTGCTGAAGGATCAATCTCTGTTACCAGCTGCCTTTTTACGTTTGTTAGAAACAGTGGCCAAAACATCTAGGCATGTGCTACCCATGTCCATTGCTTTATCAGCGGAGCTTCTTCATCTATATAGGGATGTTGCCCTCGACACATCCAAGGTCTTACTGGATCTCAGTAAGAATCTTCTGGGGCTGCTCCCCTGGAGGCGGTAACCCTCTTCAGAGAACTCATCCCCTCCGCGACTTCCCAGGATTTGAGAGACCAGCAACACCGGTCCCTCACATCCGCTCCAGGCCAAGAAGTAGAATCATCTTGACTTCCCACAGGGTCCATCATCGAAGTTCTACAAAGCCACACAGCCCCAGTCCAGGCAACAACACATATTCAGAGCTCCCCCTTCAAACACAAATATCCCACATCTAAATACAGAATTTATGCCAGCGTTAATTTTACTCCGGGACTTTGGCACATTGGTTCATTCGGTTTGGGCCAGCTTGTCATGAACTGCGGGAAGCAAAACTGTGACATTATATTATGGTTCAAGGATATTTAATATTTGCCATTCCTTATACATGTATGTAGAACAATAAAGTCTACGTTTTCATAGCAGCGATGATGTGGAAAGATGAGAAAATACATGGGTTGCATAATGGATGCATATTCAGTGTCTTCTTAGGACCTTTTACCGTGGCGGTCCCGATATGCTTTAATTTCAGTTTGCTACGCTTTAGAACCTGCCCATACACTATGCACCAGTGCCAATATGCTTTTATGTTTCCTGCTATCCTTTAAAAATTAGTGTTAAATTAACATCATATCACCTGATTCAAAGCCCTAAGCACTCAAATAACACCCGTGCTTACCTATTCGTGGGTATGCAGTTAAGATAATCCAGGATAATTACTCACCCAATTCATCATTACCTTTTGTACCTGCCCTGACTTCCATTGTGTGACCATTAATGCTGGATTTTTTTTTTTTTTTTTTTTAAGTATGTTTAAATTGAAAATTAGCCGTTTATGTGTAACTAGCTTTTTTACTGTGATTATGATTCACTGGGAATGTACTTTCTCATTACTTAAGTCCTAAGCATGTACATGTACCATTATTGTTGTCTTGTTCTTTTTTCTTAATTTGGACAAATATGAAATATTCTATGGCAGTCAAAAGTGTATGTCAACAGAAAGATATGAGAGGTAAATCACTTTGAAATGAAGTACCATGAGAACTTAACATATTCATCCTTTCTTTGATAATAATAGATCTATGAAACTATATAACCGGCTTGCATTTGAGGTTTACAACTTACAGCTAAATTTGGAATATAATAAATTGGTACTATTTCTTCGCAGTCATTTTTGTTCGACCTGGAAGTGACATCCTGATAAGTGTTTGGGACCTATAGGTGGGATGTATGTGGTGGTCAATGGGTAGGTTGGAGGAGCAAAGTGGAATACTTGAAAAATAGACAACTGTTCAGGTGGTGTGTGTGTGTGTGTCTGTGTGTGTGTGTGTGTGTTAAAAGCCTTAATCTTCATCAGCAATTAAAAATATGCCTGGAAATCCCCTGCATTGTGTCCAGTCTGTTTATTTTTTGTCTACCTGTGTGCATGCATAGATGGATGGCTATATTTAATGGTGAAGAGTTACTCTACAAACATGACACTGAATTAAATCTCCCAAAAAATTGCTAAAGATAGAGTAAAACTATATTTAGCTAAATCATCTTACTAATAGATGATGATGTTGATAATAATAGCAGAGATATAAGTAGTGCGTGTCTCTGGAAATAATAATAATAATAATAATAATAATAATAATAATAATAATAATAATAATAATAATAATAATAATAATAATAATAATGATGATGAAAATAATAAAAGTGTCAACAACAACTGTTAAGATATCTTTACCAACAAAAGCATCTGTTCGTCTGCAGCAGCATTATATACAGCAACATCATTGTCAATTCTGTTATTCATGGTACTTTCCATCACATGTATCCTTTTTATATGCCCACCATAAGGTGGAGTGTATGATATTATTATATTACCCTCCCATCTTTCTGTGACCAATTGGAGTCTACACAGTAACTCAGAGTTTTCCATCATTTTCCGTTACTAAACTTTGTGGATTGCAAGGAAGAAGCATATTGATTTTGGGTGGTTAAAAATGGGGCCAAAAGGTGAAGGTCACTGAGTAAAAGAAAAGGTTTATGCATCAATATTTCAGTTATCCACTATGTGCCTTCACCAAAGTTGGTAGACGACTTACACATTCGGTAGAACTGAAGACTGTTGATTGTGGGACTAAATGGTCAAAAGTCAGGGTCACAGAGATTGAAAGAAGGAAAATGGTTTTTGCATAACTTTAGTTGTAGACTATTTACCTTGATCCAAGTATGTGGAGTGCTTGCACTGAAGATATGGAAGAAGCCAGTTAATTTTGTGGTCAAAAGGGTGTTGCAGAACAACTTTTGTTCTAGAGTAAATTCCATGACCAAACTTTGCTGATGACTTGCACTTAGGGTAATAAAGAAGCCTGCATATTCTTGGGTCTAAAGGTCAGAGATCATGGCTATGTTAGGTCTGAGAAGAAAATAATGACATCTGCAAGTTATGTCTACTTTGTTAGTACTACATCTGGAACTAATAAACACTGGATGGGCATTGCAAGATGCCATTTACGGTATTAATGTTACTTATTATAATTTTGATCTAAAAATTCCTTGTTTGGATATCCATCTTGAAACACTTGATCAAAATGATTGTATTGCAGTATTTATAGATATGTACTAAGCAGACCATTTTGAAAACCCATGTGATACCGACTGTCAACGTGATTATAATAAATAGCATGTACTATCGGTTGTGTTTGTCCTTACGTTGAGAAAAAATAGATTATATGTATGACCATTGTAAGAGAGAAGAGTTTGCAGCTTAAAGATAAATAATGAACAACTTTCATATATGGATGATGTCGATGCGTGTGTCTGGTGAGTACTTGTAGTCCCTTCAGAATAACTCAAGCTGTCGATTCAATGATACACTGCAAACAAGTTATTGATTCCAAATTCTTCTTTGTTTTAAAAGACAAAGTGAGTCCAGACAGTGCTCTTTGTCTGCTTATTTAGCAAAAGATCTTCCTCAGGCTTATTCAACAGTGATTGACCACAAGCCATTACTAAACCATGCGTTCTGCTGATTATGGTGTTCTTTCATAGTACCAAGTAATATCATGTTTTAAAAAAAAAATAGTTCCTTAACCAGTATATGTCAATGACAGTTAGGATGGAAATATTGATATGGAGGAAATTTGAACTGATATAAATTGCGATATGGTAGTGTACCGATATGTACCAATATATCAATATATTTCTATATTCCTAATGTAAACACATTGAAATTTGCTAAATATATACCCGTTTACAATTGTACATGTGCACATGTGAATGGGTAAATGAAACTATGCAGATATCATGGTCTTCATTGTTCAGTCGTTATCTTCATACAATATTTGTATGTGTTTCTCCTTTTTTGAATTTAAAACTCAGACTGGATGCAGCATATGGCTCAATCTTGTAACACAATTAGTTTTGCCATTTCTGATGATATGGTCTTAGGGTTCTTACTAAGATGTAAAAAGCTGGAATCTGGGACTCTAAAGTTAGAGTAAACTGGAGACCATGCATTCTCATTAGTTAGGTTAGAAAGAATTATTAATTAGCAGTCAGAGAATGGAAAATCGCATGATAAGATTTAAAAAAAAAAACAGTATGTTGCATGTAATATGTTATTTTCAATCTTGGTTTATTTATCATTCTAGGAACTCCGTATCTAGCTGTTGTTGATGGAGATGCATATATGAATTGGACAATTACCAACTTAGATAATGATAGCAATAGACACATCCGACATCCAGCAGGCAATTCATCATTGATGGTTTTTGGAAGCAATGATTCAAGCCCACATATTTTTGACAACCGATCTGCGTTTACAGGTGACCTGTCACAAGGCATTTTGTCCTTCACCTTGTCTGATGTTAAACTGTCAGATTCTGGGAATTATACATTTACAAAGGAAGCTGGAATTATAGATCTGATTCTGGGTGATCAAATACTTGTTGTAGTAGGTATGTATTTGATGGTCACTACCTAATCAAATTACATAGTTGTTCTCTTCTTATCCCCATGACAACAGTGCTGTAAGGGATATGGTGTTTTAACTCGTGACTTTATTTGATGGTTCATGTATTTGTTTATTACAAGTACATTACACCATCCATGTCTTGGACCGTATTTCTCCTGCTCTGATCAAAACTGGTTGTGTAAATGTATCGAGAGGAAAGTATGTCACCTATAGAAAGAGTAGGTTCATGTAACTTATTTTCAATGACTGAATGACTTTGTTATTTCATAGTCTTGTTGATAACAGTCATATCTTGGACCGTATTACATCCACCCTCTTTAAACATTTTATGTGCTTCCGTCTCAAGGAGTGTAACTCAACTTTACCAAAATGGGTTAATATAGATGCATCTCCTACAGGACTATATTTCCAAACTTTTAGTCAGTTTGGTCTAATTTTTATGCTTGATAGACTTTATATTACTGAAATACATTATACACGTGTCTAATACTTACTCATGCACTTATAAAATGTTTGATGTTGATCCAATTTTTAATGAATTCTTTATTGCAGTACTGAATCTAAATCAGTGTGACCAACTTTTTATGCTTGAGAAATTTTTCAACTAATTAATAAATTTACACTTACTAATTACAAAATTGCCAATAGCGATTTGATTGCTTCATGTGACAAACAGTTTGATCAGAAGCTTTCAGTTAGTGACAGGTACATTTTCAGATATATTTTCTTAAATAACCAAAAAATTTTAAATCTCAAGCGCACCCAAACAAAAAAGAATTAAAATAAACCATTATCGGATTGATATAAAACAATAAATAATTCAGAATTTCTGAGTTATTGCAATAGTTTTTTGCTGATCCTTTTAATAATCGAAAAATAAATTTTAACAAGCATAGCTAGTGTTTTCCAGGCTGCGCCCTTGTGCATTATTTAGGGTAAAATGTGAAAGAATGCATGTAAACATTTGCAATGCATCAAACAAGGTGGACAAAAATAGCCATCTGTATCATTTGATATCTTTTGTTTAGTGTCTATACTATTTGGCAAGACAACTAAGTCATCAAGATGCATTATTCTATCACTTGGTTGATGCATCAAACTTTGCATTGATCAAAATCACTTTCTACTTTGATAGTAGTCTTGAACAAACGAATCGTGAAGAATTTCTCTTTTTCTCGCTGAATACTTGGGTCACTGAAAATAACAACAACTGTTGGTTTGCTATAAATGCAGACACTATGAATTTAGAGATCGTAGGAAACAAAGGAATCAAAATTAATGACAATGGTGACTTTCTCTTAGCATGTGATACCAGTATCATAAGTGATAGTCTGGCCGATCATGCACAAGAAAATGGAATAATCACACTGCTTATATCCCAAATAAAAAGGATGGATTCAAAATGACCAAAATGAAAAGTAAGATTTAATTTTGTAAACAATCATGCAGCATGTTCAGAGAAAACACTCATGATAGAGCTACTGTATGTACAGGTCCAGTTGTGTGAATTCTAATGTATCTGTACTGTAGACACTCATGTATTGAATAAAAACGTGATAATAGTGAACAGTAATTTAGTATGAAAGAAAACTACTGGTTACGTATAAATTTATTGTAGTAATTTAAAGGAACTTTCAAACAGTTATTGTGGTGATGTAATCAAGTAATAAGTAAATAATCAAATAATAGGCAGGGTCCCTTGAAAATGCGAAAAGCCCCATAAACTTGACCCATGTAGCCCTTAGGGCACTTTTCCTTTCAAAACTTAGAAACACTGCAGAGTTCAGGATTCATTCAACAGATTTTGATGCATTTTGTGCACTTTATCTAATAGCCCTAGATGTGCATTTATGGCTTTTCTCCCATCAACTCCATTTTTAATGGAGTTATGGCCCGTGACACTTAACATCATATCTTCACACGGAATGTTGATTGGTACAGGCATAACTCAAGAAAAATCAATATATTCAGATGAAATTTGGTATGAACGTTAACTATCTCATGGACTTACATGTGCTTTATATATTGGGTTAGTCTCATTTAGAAGAGTTATAGCCCCAAGATTTCCCATCTGCCTGGCTTTGGTTTCTGCAAGATAGCTGTATTTCAGATGAAGTTATTGTGCACCTATATAATGAGACACTGAATAAGTTTGGATTTTCAGAATTCTGTGTCATTGTTTAGAAGAGTTATGGCTCAAGAAATAAGCATGATTCCAGCAATCACGCATCCTAGAATAGCCTCTGCATATTGCTAAAATGTGGCCTTAAGTTCCTTTCATGTTAAATTTTCAAAACCAATCAAATTCAAGTAAATTTTAAAATTCTTTAGCATTTATTAATAAATTAATACTTGCTGTTTCAGTGGATATTAATTAAATTACAGTACAGCTCGCGCGATTTTTCAAAACCCACACCTTGTGGTGGGGGTAGAGATAGAGTGGAGAGGATTAAGTAAACAACCCTCCACCATATCTCAGCCCGTCCGGACGGAGTTAATGTGGCGTATCGCGTAGAATAGCTCTGCACACCACACTTTCTTGCAGAGTTGTATCCGATGGCCAATCTGGAGTGGTTTACTGTTTATGACGCCTGCCAGCATGCTCGAAAGAGGTTCAGATAGAGAGAGAGGGAGAACGGCACAGATTTATTTACATTGTTATATATTTTGGGAGCAATTTACGTACATTTTAATACTGAAATAAACGTGAGCATTCAGTTAATTATTAACATTTCCTTGTTTAAAGAAGATAATGTATGATAAAGAGTGTCAAATCAAATTTGAGATAATATTAACACAATGACAATGCCTTGCAAACTTTATTAATACTACATTTTGCGCAATGCATCTAATTTTTTTTCTTTCTTAATACTACGTTATCGGAATCTACATACGCATTCATGTCTTTGTTTCTGCTGCAGTTCTCGCAATATACTTTTTTAATGATTTTACGAACGCTGGTGATACTGTACTCCCAGAAGCGAAAAGAACGATAAACATCAAACAAATTAATAAAAAAGTGAAACAAAATCGCACAAGTTCTGATCGTTACCCCATGCATGAGTTCTCATTAACATAATGTATGATTTCTTCTGACATCCAATCACAGCAGTATAGAGGGTAATCGAAGCTTGAGAAAGCATAGTTCTGGTGGTTGTTGCTTCAAGATGCAAAAACAAAAAATTATTGCTAAAAAAGCATTAATAAGATTTAGTATCTTTGTTTTAATTTAAACTGTATAATTTTGTATTAATTATCAAAGTTGCCTTTTTTATAGCAAACAGCCAGAAAAAGTCATGCTAAATACATGCAGGTTGACATGTACACTTTTTGAAGATAGATGCTCATGTGCAAACTAATAACCTAGTACAACAAAAGCCATTAACACTGCTTGTTTTCTTTGCTACTGACATATTAATTTCATGTGCGAACTGATAACCTAAAAGCACAACAGCAGCTTTTCTGCAGGTTTGTTCTCTTAGCCATTATGATGACAATAAACAATGTACTCCAGGATAAGTGAATCATACTGTATAACCTAGGGGTGAAACGATACGCATCTGTCACGTATCAATAAGATTTTCGATAGACAGCTTACGATACGATACATTATCGATACACATATCAACTTGATGGTCGTTTCATCTTTAGAAGGTCTGTCAGTGGTAGGGTGGTGCGATTTTTTATATGTTGACATATTGGGTGTATTTCCAGTATGCAGATTACAAGCAATCATAGACTGTTTATATGCCATTCTCATCCTTGACACGATAAAAAAAATACTTCCATACAGACTACCTGTTAGCTGTTAGTGATTTTTATTAAATAAAAATCAGCCATTTCATTCTGCTCCATTCGATAAGATGCATGACCCATCCTGGTCACCACGCCCTTTGTTTTGCATAAAATAACATTGAATGAATGTTTTTAAAACATCTTATGACCAATTTCATGTCTTCACTTAAATTTTGAAGGCATAACGGTGTTATCTTCAAAACAGAAGAAATATTGCAATTTCCTTGTGCAAGGAAAATCTTATCTAGAACAAGTCCAAGTGTGGGAGCGGAGATGACTAACCACCAAATCCTTCACATTGTACTTCCTGCAGATGCAAAACGACTACCGCAGCACCAGGCACTTGTTTCTGTCAGTGAAAAAGGAAATTATTGACCACACCCACACATCTTCTACAAATTGACATAGTGGCTATAACTCGTGCGGTTTGGTATATGTCCCCTTGACGATTATGTGCTAATTTTGTTTTATTCCATCGGTACATACGGTCCCTGATTACATATATCAACGTAAAAGGAGACATTCCAAACGTATTCCTCATGTGCGATTTAAGTACTTTACAGATCATTTTATAATCACTTTTGCGTGAAGTTTCTATGTTGCTTTGTATCTAGTTGGATATAGTTTGGATGCCAATATGTCTGGTATGTAACGCAATTAACACGCTACAGTTAGTTAAGATTGGTGGTTATTGTTTTATCCTGGACTTAAACAAACAATAACCACTAATCAGAATTGCATGTAACATATTTCACTGCATGACACACCGGAAGTGTAGTCTTCAGTTTATCCAAGTAGACACGATGCAATGCAACAGATGCATTTCGAGTAAAATTTGATATTAAATGATTAGTAAAGTACTTAAATCATACATGGGGAACAAATCTACAATGTCTTCCTTCCGTTGATATATGTTATCAGTGGCTGAAGATTCAGACTTGATAAACTAATTAGCATGGAATTGGGGTGGGGGAAGGGGGCAGATTTAAAACCACACGAGTTAGTCACCTTGTGTTACTTTGTAGAAGGCGAGTGGGTGTTGTCAATAGTTTTTTGTTGTGCTGACAGAAATGAGTGCATGTACTTGCTACAGCTGTCTCATATGAACAATCAATTTAAAGAATGGAAATGCAAATGACTAATAATTATTCACGGCTTCTGAAGATTAAGGTAACTTGTATTGAGTAGGTATCGTTTTGTATCGATTCTTCCGCTTTTGTATTGATATTGAAAAATTATCGATACATCGATATATCGATTAATCGTTTCACCCCTACTATAACCACAGGCTATTCCATTATTTGATCCTCATAAAATAAAAATCAGTGATAGAAAGAAAAACGCGCGAAATAATCAATACAGCTAGCATCAAATTTTCGCATTTATCAGTTTACTGTCTTCCATTCCTTGCGTCAGTCAGATTAGTTGTTTTTAAAAGGGACAGTGGTCTTGCTCTGAGCTACTTATAGAGATGTTCAGTAATTTGACCTTTTTGGCTCCCTTTCTGTAGAACTATCTTGTATCAAAATTAATTCCTTCCTTTTACAATTTACCAACAGAAATTATAAGTAACTCATCTATACAAAATCTCGAAACTTACTTGAACCGGGATAAACATATCCCCAGTTGTTGTATGTAAATAATGTACATCAATTATATAGATGTATATTTATATCATCAAGTAAACTTAAGCATCAAATACAATTATTGTTTTATTATTTCTTTTTCTGTACGTTTTCCTATTGCATTCTATGCATAATACAGAAAAATAAGATGGACCTGTTCCGAAGCATTTCTAGATCATAAACTCTTTTTCGTCAGATGTGTGTGTGTGTGTGTCTAAGTCACACACTTCATCCAGTCAGACACAGTAACTGTAGTTGTAAAGCAATATACTGCATACAGAAACATGCCAAAAACTATTCAAAGAAATTAGCTAACATTTATTTTTTGTCTCAATAACCAAACGCTCCAACAGTCACAAACAGGAAAATGCATAATTTAATATCTGCGTCGAAATAGTTATAAGAAATAGATCAATATTACGATTAGGCTGTTGACATATCATTTCCATATGCTTTCCTATTTATTTTTTTTATGATAAAAAATTGTTTTAATAGTTTCCCCTTAAAAAAAAATGACTAAATTATAGGATATACATGGAGAAAATAAATACATGCAGAATGACCTAAATTTGTTGTAAATTAAAATCTCTGAACATCTGAGATTTGACAATTTTCCATTGTATTATTCATTTCAGCAATAAGATGAGTTCAGATTAACAGTTATCAAACTTCCGTTGTTAATGGCGGGATCATTATTAAGGCTGTTAAGTACAACGTGCCAAGTCAGATGGCTTCGTACGATAAAAACACACCTTTCCCAAGCTGAAATTGACATCATCTTTTGATGCTAATCCTTGTCAATATTGACTATGTTGACAATGGTCACTGCTGCCTTGACTTCTGTGAAGATCCGCTGAAGTGAAGTCTTTATTAAGGGAGAGAGCATTTCATTTTCTAAGACGCGGGGAGGGGGTGGTTAACTGCTTGAAAACAATTGCCTTGTTCTGATTTGTAGTATAAAAAAGATATTATTTCATTCTTTATTTTATTGAAACACATCTTTTTGTGATGAAAGGAAAATAATGTCCTGGTCGGAAAGAAAATTCTAGCTCCATACATTAAATGGTCAGTCCCTTACAGTACCCATGCAGTCTGAATTGAACTAATTCAATGTTGTTTATATTCAACCTTGTGACTGTGCCATTACTGTGCAAGGACTCAGCACGTGGTTTGCATTTCAGTCTAAGTTCGGTGTTTTCTTTTTTTTTCTTTTTTTTTTTTGTTTGAAGCGGTTGCCAATTTGGAATTTAATTGTGTATATCTCAGAGGATTACTTTTCCTTTGGTACAGTAGGATACATGTATGCATTCCAAGAGAAAGTCAGCAAGGTGTGCCTCATCAAGTCAGTGTGTAAGTTTGTTTAAATGTCTATGAATAAAGTAAAAGCATAAAATTATTGCAAAAGAAGTGCAGAAACGTCATCTTTTTCAAGGACGCAATGCTGTGTGGACATTATGACTATATCGTCACCAGAGAAAATTTGCTTGTAGCGAGTGTTAACCGCATTATCGGTCTCCCTTCTACAGTTAATTCAAACTCTGTGCTACACTATCTGTTCCATAATTTAATTTATATGCCGGTAACCTTTTTCCCCTTGTATAATTCAGTTCTTAAAAGGATCTACAAGGTTACCTCATGTATCCACCCTTTAGGGCTTTCGGTACATTCTCTTACTTTTCAATATACAACAAAAGTATGGGTCAGTCCTTGTGTTACAGGAATAACAACAGGCTCTGCCTAACATAGAGGACAGTGTATTCCTTTCTCTATCTAAAGAAAAATATAGACTGACATGACCAACAATAAAGTTGGTGAGTATTTCTTTTTTTCCTTCAACACGTATATTAATAATTCTCCGTGCTCTCGGTTCGCATTGTTATTGCATGTGTGTCTGCATTTGTCCCCGATAAAAGAAGTTCAAACAGTGAGAAACATCTTACTTTACTAAAGGAAAACAGGTAAATTCTAACGAGGTCATCAATATTTTATATCTTGAATACACATGGGTGTACTTAGTATTCATACAACCAGCTGAGTTTACGTGTGGCCTTAAATATATTGCCATTATTTCTTTTCTTCTTCAATTACATTACCCGATCATAATACCTTAGGATAACTACTACTACTACTTCGCAAATCCAGCCCTCCCAAGCTAAAATAGTTTTTAGCTTAAAGCAAGAAGTTATCTGCCTGCCGAGGTGGCAGTTACCTGGAGTGATCTCCCCTTGGTACAGGGATTGGCACTAAATCCTATGCATACTTAGTTACTACTTCCGCTCTTGCATCTTAGCAAGCTCTCGACTCAACAGAGAGGCCTTACAATACCAATACAAGACTTTGGAAGTTTTAAGGAAGAGAGCGAGTTGGAAGAGTTTTTGTCTACTAAGGGAAGTATACTCAGTCTGTATATTTCAAACTTTTTCTTTCTTGCTTTGATGACAGGATCTGTCTTTTTATCACTGTGTCGTCCGCACACACAATTGCGTTTGCGTACTGTATCTGCACGGGTCGCCAGTGCGTCCCTCGCATGGCTATAGCCATCCTTTACAGGTATGGTGTGTGATCTAGAAAACGTATTAATATTGCCGTAAACTTTCCACACAGAGGATACATACCGGTAAGTTATCTATGTTCACCTAATCTTAGAGTAATGTGACGTGATTCTGCCTGCCTGTATAAGCTGTCATTCGGCCTTACCTACAGGTAACATTATATTATATTGATATTATCGCGTCCACTTCGTAAGTATCAATAGCAACGCTGAGTACAACTATTGGTGCTGAGATTGTGTGTGTTATACAACCCACTTGCTGTATAGTTTCCGCCAGGTGCGGATATATACAGGTAAGTTTTCTACATCGTCATCATAGCATCCACTTCGTAAGTACTAGAGGCGATGCTTCGATGATTTGCCTGTATGGGCAGTCTATCGACCTTTCCTACAGGTAACTTTCATTCCAGTAATGCCAAACGTCTACTTTGTAAGTATTAATAGTGTGTTGCTCTGCACGTGCACTCTACGGGTCATAAAGCAGGACGCGCCTGCGTGGCTACGCCTATTATCATCTGCTCTATTTTGTCTTGCAGATAGACCATGGGCATGACTCGGTGTAAATTGTGTAAACGTTGGAAACAAGCGACAGACAACCACCCTACTTGTTTTGTTTGCTCTGGCTGTCAACCTACGAACACTTGTAACACATGCACAGCGTAGACAGAATCTCAATGGGCTGCAATATTATGGGCTCCTAATGGGAAGGCGCTGAAGCGCCTCTTAAAGGATGACGACGTAATAAGTATTCAAGCGGCCGTTGCCGCGTTACAAAATGTACTGTCAGGGTCTCCACTCCATTCGTCAGCTATGAAGGGCCACAAGCTAGCAAGCGCTGCTACTGCTTTGGCTCCTCCTTCACCTTCGCAGCATGATAATCCCCTCCTAGCCGAACCAATAGGCATAGTATCAGGGCTCACTGCTATGTTGTCTGATGTGCAGTGAGATCGAGAGAAGAACAGAATCTCGCACTTCAGATTCAATGACAGTTTACGAGGATCAGATATCCCGTACCCCGTCTCAGAGTTATGAACCGGATGTCAGAACGACCTCTGTCTAGTCTACCCAACCGCCATAAGGGCATGCGTATGGATCAGGCTATCATGCATAGTGCCTCTAGGCACTCACAGCACATGATGCCAGCCTATTGCCTCAGTACCAAAAGGACGTTGGTTCACTACCTTCTCAAGCCTTTGGCACTCAAAGGGACCTTTCACTTAATGACCACCTGGAAGTCACTGTATCTCATTCAGGGCGTTCTGCAAGCATGGTCAGTTCTCTCTCTCCACATTCATCTCCTGCCCCATCGCAGGTGGTACAAGAGACGTCGACGTCTCCACCTTTATCCACTAACGACGAAACCGGTTCCATATCCAGCTCATCTCTCTTAGACCACACTATGACGCACAAGAACTCAGCCATTAAGGCTTCAAGCGAGGAAGTAGTATGCCTCCTGCCACTGGAATTCTGTCCTCTTCCTCCCTCATCATCAACTACCTGGTCCAAACTCCCGGCATCTGTGGACATCTTGACCAAAATGACTGAACCGACTTTCCGCCTACTGCCACAGTCTGGTAGAGTTTCTGACCTGTTGGGTTGCGTTCATCCCCAATTACGAGACCTACGTGTCAACCGCCTCTTTTTATCGCAATGACGCCTTCCCTCAAATTTTAGCCATCGATTCTACAAAACACACATGCCAGCTTTCCATATAGATACCCCAGCAGTTGACTGCGACATTGCTGCAGTGGGAGATTACTAAGCCATACTCCATATGCAAGGACTGGAAGCATTTCAACGACACCCAACAGTTGGTACGCAACGTCTATGTTGGACCTGGTATCTATGGCAATCTTCCAACAAGCGGAACACAGCTTGTCATCACCTGCCCCGATTCCTACGGACAATGCATGGGAATATTTGTCCAGAATGGAATGAGATGCCGTGCTCTTAACCTCCACCTTTCTCGAAGACCACCATAAGGCCAGATCGACGACATGTGCCAACAAGCCACCAAGGAGACAACTTTCCCTGCAAGGCTACAATTCTTAGCTGCCGAATGGGACAATATTTGCCAGGATGATCTATTGACCTGGCAAGTGGTTTCAGAGGGACTCAAGATCGTCTTCAGCATACCTCCCCCTCTGTCCAGGATTCTTTCATCTACAAACGATCCAACGACACATTCAAAGCCATTACTCTGCAGAAAGAAATTGACAACCTTCTCCGAAATATGGCGGTATAAATTGTTCACAATTCACATTCTCTGGTATTTAATTTTTTGGCTTTTCCTTGTCCCAAAGTACCAGTGGCACTCTTTGTAGTGTCATCGACCTATCTGCACTCAATCAGTTCATTTGCTCCCCTTGGTTCACAGAGGAAACACCATGTCAGGTTCTCAATGCCGTCCAGGAGAGAGACTACACAATCAGCAAGGACTTAAAAGATGCGTATCTTCACGTCCCTAATAACCTGGCTTCTAGGAAGTTCCTGAGATTCGCCTACCAAGACACCTTTTACCAGTTCCAAGCACTCCCGGTTGAAGTCAACATCAGCCCCTGGGTTTTCACACTAGTGATGGATCGGGTAATGGCCCATGTCCGGATCACCTCTACGGCGGCAACATCGAACTACGTGGACGACATCCACAAAAAACATCAGGTAAGTCATATATTGCAGCAAGACAGGAGATCCTTGGTTACTCTCCTTCTCAACGTCAGATTCCTCGTCAATGAGGACAAATCTGACCTATTACCATCTCAACACTTTGTCCATCTAGGGATGGAGTTCTACACTCCGGTATACCGAGTATGCCTCCCTCACGAACGAGCATTGAAAATTAGCTTCATGTTGTCTTCCTTGCTGATACAAGACAAGCGCTCCGACTGAGAATTCCTCCACCTACTGGGCTTGCTCAATGCGGCATCGGATCTTATCGTCCTATGTCGCCTCTCTATGTGCCCATTGCAAATGATCCTGTTGTCCAAATGGAGGCCGAGACATTGCCCATTGGACCAACCTCTTACTATATCTCCGGAGATGATGTCCCATCTCAGATGATGGGGCGACCTCAGCTGGCTCACGTCAGTCATACCCCAGCAAGTACAACCTTCATAAATCACCGTCTACATGGATGTGAGCACAGAGGGCTGGTGTGCACACCTTCTTCCGTCGCTCCAGGAAGCAAATAGAGTGTTTGTCCTTGCAAGATCGCATATTAGATATCAATCTTCTCTAGATGAAAGCCATCTCAAAAGCCTTTCATTGGTGGCAAGAGGCTCTGTATGGAAATAGAGTTCTCATTCTGTCCGACAACTCAACTGTGGTAACATATCAAACGGCAGGGGGAACCAAGTCTCCAGATCGTTGTGTTCTCGTTTGGGACTTTCTCAGGTGGTGTCATCAATGACAAATCCACGTTCAAGTTCGTCATGTTCCAAGCCAACTCAACGTATTAGCGGACTTACTCTTCTTAATGAATCAACTAATACAAACGAATTGTCTCTTCAGCCATCGGTCTTCACACTAATATGTGCCCTATGGGATCGACCAATAGTGGATCTATTTGCGACAAGGTGGAATGCCAAACTCCCAACTTTTCCATAGACTGCCCAGGCCGTCGGATCTTGGACTGGTGAGAACAAGTCACAGATCTGACGGCCTGGGTAGTTGATGCACTTTCCATAGAATGGAAAAGCCTGAAAGCTTATGCTTATCCACCAACACCTCAGATCCCGAAGGTGATACAGAAAGCAAGAGAATCGGAGTGTTGCCTCATCCTGAAAGCCCCGCTAAAATGGGAAAAATTGTGGATCAGCGACCTCATCAATCTGGCTCTGGAAATCCCCAGGAAAATCAGAACATTTCCGCAAAACAACCACGACGGCAGGCATATCATCCAAACCCAAAGATGCTAAACTTGCACTCATATTGAACAAGCCCCCAAGAACAAACAGTTCTTCCTACCCAGTGGTGGAGAGAATCACTAGAACAAGACAGCCTTCCCCTCTAAAAGTATAGGAAGGCAAATGGAGAGTTTTCACCCGTTCTTGTGCCCAAGAAAATGGTACGCCCCTGCAGGCGTCAGTACCTCAAATAGCTAACTTCCCTCTATGGCTCTTTGACGAGAAACAGTTAGCACCAATCACCATCAAAGGTTATCGTTCCACAATCTCCAACATGCTGCATCATCATGGAAGAGAGGATGTCGGACTAAACAAAGATCTATATGATCTCATGGCAAACTTTTATTTCACGTGGCCAAAGGTTTTGGCGCTATGCCCTAAGTGGAATCTATCATGGATACTCACATGGTTGAACAAGACACCTTTTGAGCCGCCCTCGCGAGCCTCATTGGTTCATCTCTCATACACCAACTACTTACAATTCAGAAAAGACGGGTTGGTATCACTCATGACGGCTCCTGCATTCATTGCCAAGAACAGACTACAGTTCATGGGCAATCAAACCTTTGTAATGAAATCTCTGACTACTCTAGACACTTCATCTCAAGGTCGTCTACAGTCCTCAGTACAGGCTGTGGAGTGGTACCTGAAAAGGACCGAGCCGGTTCGTCGAGGGTCTCATTTTACCCCTAAGATAGGGAAAGGACGACATATCATCACAGGCACTTTCGTCAAGGATTAAAGGGGTTATTCGTTCCGCATATCTGGAAATAACTCCAACTCATATGAGTCTATTACATATTTTGGCTCACGAAGATAAGGCAGTTGCTACAAGCTTTGTATTTGAGCGAAATAGTTATGTGGCAGTGTGACCACATGAAGGCTCCTTGGGACACTCACCCAGACTGCATCAAGTGCTCCAAGTCCAAGTACACAAGAAAAAATCGTTGTGCACTTTGCTAATTATGTCCTTCTGAAACCTGGAATGTAGCTGATTCCTGTCGCACATAGCTCTTCATGTCGGAAGAGCACTCTCGTGTCCCAGTAATATATGGGATCAGATTCTTCGGTGGCTAGTGAGGTCCCTCCAGAAGGAGAGACTGAATGTTTGAGGAGTCGATCGCCTCCCCCCGAAAGTAAGAAGTCAAACACTCATGTTCAGGGCAGTGTGTTGCTCCCTCCCGAGAGAGATATTGCAATGCTTACCTCGTGCCCCAAGTAGTGTATTGGTCCCTCCCATTAGGGAGGTGGCGCATCGCACACCTCATATCCACGACAGTGTGTTGCTCCCACCCGCCAAGGTGGTGCTACTCTGCACACATCATGTCCATGGCAGCGCATTGCCCTCTCCTGTTAGGAAGGTGGTGCACCACACATCTCGTGCCCATGGCAGTGTGTTGTTCCCTCCCATTAGGGAGATGGTGCACTGCATATCTCATGTTAGGGAAGCGTGTTCCTCCCTCCCACACGGGAGGTTGTGCACTGCTCCCAACACTTGAGGGGTAGCGTATCACACCCTCAGCAACAAACCCTTCTGAGTAATGATTTAGCTGAGGATGAGGTATTCTTCGATTATCATTCAACAGTCTCACGGTACGAGGAAAGGGTATGGACCGAGCTAACCCCTCTACTATCGCATCCTGTGCAGGATTGGGAGTCTGCCCATTGGGCTCAGACTAGGGAAGGGGATCAGATCAGTATCCCCCCTTCCCTATTATCCCAACGAATCATCAGGGTCCTTGGTCATTTATCTCGCCGTGGGCTACTGGATCCTGCTCACACAGTAGAGGTGATATTGTAGCTCATGTCCTGCCATCACCTCCTCACCAGTTGGCATCAACCTGGAAGGATAGAGGCATCGCATCATCCAGGGCAGACAACCCAGCTGTACATTTTCCAGTGTATTACAGGAAAACCCTGGAAAATTATAGCATGGAAAACCATAGAGTGTTTGGACTAATATTCCAGGGTAGGTTGGAAAACCCTGGAAAAAAAGACAAGGAAAAATCATAGAATATTTGCCTGGTAAACCCTGGAATATCCTGGAAAATCCTGGAATATTGACCTGGAGAATTCTAGATTTTTTTCTTTAGTGTAATATAACAAGTTTCAGAATAGTCTACCGCTCTGGAGATCATATCAGTTAGCTGAATTTGAGCTTTCATGGCAGGAAATTGGATTGATCGTCCATGACTATTTGCGCTGACAAAAAAGAGTAATGTGTTCGTTGTATAATACATGTAATACTCTCTCTCTCTCTCTCTCTCTCTCTCTCTCTCTCTCTCTCTCTCTCTCTCTCTCTGGCATGTGTGCAAATGTAATTTCGAAGAAAGGAGCGAATGTTTGAGTTTACCATACCATTTAGTTTGTGGTGACTTTGTATTTTTCAAGCCGCTTTAGCTGAATAAATCGATCATGCATACAGTGTTGTTTCTGTTGAAATTTGGAGAGTTTTTTTTACATCAATCTCAACACAAAGAATACTAATATACTACAAAAACAAAAAAAAAGGCAATGTAAATATTATAATGTATATATTTTAACCGAATTTAAATCCCTAGCTATGGCTACAGCACTGACTGCTTGTGTAACAGCCTTGATGTTATGTAATTCCAAAAGTGAAGCACAGAGGGTCAAACTGTTCTATGATAGTACATATAGATATAGAGTTAGTGGATGGAGTTAATTTTCTAATACATACTTACAAACAGCTTATCATTTTGTATTGTTTTTGGCACTATTAATGAAACTATACACTTTAATGGTACAATACCCTCACGGTTCACTTCCAAGTCACTTAGATTATACAATTGGCAATTTAAAGTACCTTGTAAGGGTGATTTGCATCGTTGATTGCTATTGTATAGGGAACGCGAAGAAATTTGTAAAAAGTTTTCTGATCCTCATGTTGCCTTCTGTGTGAATATTTACGGAAAATAATCTGTATGAGTAGGAATATTAATGTCTCATACAGTTCTTAATACATTTATTTTTAAGTTGCGGTATACAGGCTGGTCCTGTAGAACATCCTGTGCATTTTGGCTATCACTAAAAACCTGTTTAAATTTGGAAAAGGAAATAAAATGTAGCAATACCTTATTGACACCACTGTACTCGTATACAGATTGGTGTTTTGGTGTTTATATTTTGTGTATTATTTTAATGAGACTTCATTCACAACATAAAGATGGATACAAGCATAATGTATGATATGTAAATCAATGTCATCAAACCACTAACTTAAGCAGGCATATACATATGAAAGCACATTGAATGCATACATGTACATCAGTTTATGAAGCAGGCATATAAAATATAACAGCACATTGAATGAATAAAGCAGCTTATGAAGCAGGCATATATGTATACAAGCACACTGAATGCATACATCAGTGTATGAAGCAGGTACACATGTATAACAGCACATTGAATGCATACATCAGCTTATGAAGCAGGCATATACGTATAACAGCACATTGAATGCATACATCAGTGTATGAAGCAGGCATATACGTATAACAACAGCACATTGAATGCATACATCAGCTAATGAAGCAGGCATATACGTATACAAGTACATTGAATGCATACATCAGTTTATGATTGTTTGCACATATAGTGAGTGCGATGATGAACAGCATATAGATGTAATGAAATGTTTCCTTTTGGGACTGATCTTGAAAATGTCAGACTTCTATCTATCTGATGAAGTTCTATGTGGGTAACTTCCAAATTCAGTTTGTTGTAATTCGATATCACTATAATAGTATCTGTCATGAGATGCACAACCGTTCTCTCCTGTTTTGAACACTAAGTAGGTAAATGATATAATAAGGTCAGATATAGTTCATTGAATAATATAAATGTTGTATTTCAATGGTGTCTTTTCAATAGCTCTACATGTTTAAAACCTCCCTATAAACGGAGTGTTTTAACTTTACATTTGGGTCGGATACACACTCTGCAAGGAATTTATATGTATTGACAATAGCAGTTTAATGTACTTCTTTCATATGACGTGTCGTGGATTGTTTTTTGTTTTGACTGTATTGGTTGTGTAAAGCATGAGTGTATTCCATCCCTATTGACTCACATGCATGAAATATTAATAAAATAATAGCAAGTACCATTATATGCACCAGCTTTTCTCCTTGTTTAGTTAAGCTATTGGTATTTGATGTTTGGATCTAAAGGGAGATACTAAATTGTAGAAACCTCTGATTTGATAGTGTATATTTCTAAAGGTTTTCCACCGGGCTATCAAGGACATGGTTTCGGGCATGTATATCGCCAGCTTTGGAGGAAAGATACACTCCAAAATCGCGAGCAAGTAGCAAGCGTGTAAATGGGGACCTTGCTACAAATCATGTTTGTATATTGTTCTGGGCTAAAATATTTGGTAGAAGCAAAATTTTACCCTTTTTTCAACTGAGGAAGTCCTCGGTTGGATGCGTGTCCTCAGTACATTGGTGTGTAATCTCGTGGGTGTCCTCGATTCACACCGAATACAAATGGACATACACACATAAGTTGCTTTATTCTAGCTTTGATACGTAACATCCATCAATGTTGGAAGTTTTATTTCAATGATTTTTCTTTTCAAAATCTTAAAATATTTTAAATAAAACATGAAGAAATTCTTTTGTGTATGTGTTGTTGATACGACTTATTGAAATTGACAAATCTGGAGGGAAGTTATGAATTTTGGAAACAAAAATCATAGTAGCACCTTTGTTGAACTTGAATTGTATTTTCCAGTATACCGTGGATTTGAGACTTTGTTTTGCAGTAAGCTGTTGGTAGGAAAATGATAATATCCATGAACTTACAGTTCACTTATACTCCACTGATAAAGGCTTATACCACATACAAATAACGTATATGTCACTTACAAGTGAAATGTAGGTGAAGCATGGATCAATATTGTTTTTACTTGTACTGTACTTATACAGACTAACATTTCACTTGCTTCATTAAATATGCAAAGTATAATTAACTTATAAGTGACCTATACATGTAAGTCCCGTATACATGTAAGTCAAGCATATATCATGTATAAGTCAGAACAAGTTATTTCCATAAGGGCTGATAAATATTACAAGAAATGTTAGCACTGGATAGTTTGTACAGGTAAGGTATCAAATTGACACCTGCTATAGTCAGGTTTACGGCGTCTGGGTTTCTCCCATCTGTTTGTTTAGTGTGTTGACTCGCAGAGCGAATACAATGGAATCAGTGAGGGATGCCATAAAACCCACTACAGCTGCAATTAAATCCATGAGGGACTTCCACTAGATTGACTGCGATTCCACTAGACTTCGGGGAAATACCCCAGACTGAGTGGACATCCACTACTCGTAGCGAGCACTTAATCCCTTGCTCCTTTGTCCATGTCAACCAGATAGAGTGGGCAATCTGTAGCCCACGATGCGTGTACTGTAGGTATCCCAATCCTCCAATATTTCAACGATTGGTTGATCCACAATGGCCATCTAGAGTCCCTCAGACTAGATCTGTCTCGCTGTTGGTCCATAGTGACCAGGCTGGGTCTTTAACTCAACCTAGAAATATCGGAGCTTACTCCATCTCAAGATTACATCTACGTGGGGATGAATTTCCTCATGAGCAGAGGATTAGTCTGTGTCCAATGAAACAGAGTAAAAACGATCATGCCCCTCTTGGAGGTGCTGATAGCAAAGACCAATTTGTTGGCTCGTCTATTTCTTTCTCAGCTGGGGAGCTTGGACTCCACAGCAGACCTGGTTCCCTTAAGCAGATGCACTTGCGACCTCTCCAGTGTCTCCATTTGGTAGTCTGGAAACCGCACAGGGACCCTTTGAATGTTCAGATTTCTCTAGATCGGGATTTTTACCATCAGTGGACAAACCAGGAACAGTTTCTGGCTGGAGTCCCTATACATGTCCTTGAACACCACTCCTATATGTTTATCAGATTCAGGGTGGGGCACTCATCTGAAGCCGGAAGGACTGATTCTTAAGGTTTCGTGGTCCTGGGAAGAATCTGTCCTCCACGTCAACAATTTGGAAATGAGAGCAGTCTTCATAGCTATTCAGGGGTGCGTCAACAAAATGAGGGGTCACTGCATGATAGTCGTCTCTGACAACATGTCGGTGGTAGTGTACCTCGGTGGACAAGAAGGGACACATGCACCTTCTCTCTGCGTGGAGGTTTGGAACTTCCTCCACTGGACAGCCTCAGAAGGGATTGTACTCCGAGATTGCCACATTTTCCCGGCAAAAAGAATATTTTGGTGGACAGTCTGCCAAGGCAAGGGAAGATAGTCCTCACAGAATGGTCTCTACACCAATCCAGAGCCATTGGTGGACTTGTTTGCTATAAGGCTAAACATCAAGCTTCCATTTTACATATCACCGGTCTCCAACCAGAGGGCCTGGGAAGTGGATGCTTTCAGCCTGAAGTGGGATTGGCTGTTTACTTAACGCAAGTTCCCATCCTTCATGATGATCCCACAGGTACTGAACAAAGTAAGGAGCTCCTCGGCTCAGCTCATTTTGATCACCTGTCTGTGGCCCCAGTGATCATGGTTCAATAATCTTCTTGACATGATGGTGGAACATTCCAGGACATTACCCTAGATGAAGGACTTCCTGTTGCAGCACAGGGGCTTTCTCCTACACAACAACCCACAGATTCGTCCCCTTTACACTTGGCTCATCTCAAACAACCTCTCCTTCAAGACAAGTTTTCGAAGAAAGTTGCCAAGTGCTTCTTTCAGTCCAGGAGACGCTCTAGATCCAAGGTGTTTGATGCCAAATGGAGAATCGTCTGTGATTGGCGTAGTAGGAAATGTGTCAATCCTAGCTGTTCCCCTTTGAGCGCATTGGCTGATTTTATTCTTTTCCTTTTTGAATAGAAACAATGCTCAATTTTCACAAGCAAGGGCTTTAGGACAGCCCTATCCAACACTCTTAAATGTTCAAATGGCCTGGCCATCAGGACGAACTCTCACTTAGCAGACCTGATCAGGTAGTTCGAACTGCAAAGACCAGTTTCTTGCTCGCTAATGCCTACATGGAATCTTCTTTCTTATGTCTTGTGGTCTTTAATTACAAACCACATATGAACCTTTGTTTTCTTGCTGTCCTTAGCATCCGCGAGACGACGGAGCAAGCTTCATGCGCTGTCCATAGAGTAAGGCTGTATAAGGTTCAATGGAAATTATGAGTCGATTTCTCTCCTTTGCCACAAACCATGTTTTTCTTTACAAGAAAACACCTTCCATCGGTTGCTGTACTCCTGATTGAGATCCCCGGTCTCAGTTGTATCTGTGCTGGGATGATCAAGATAGACTTTTATGTTCGGTTAAGGCTTTACGTTATTATTTGGCAGCCTCTAAAGAAAGAAGAAAGGGTAGGAAGCGTCTATTCCTCCCAATTAAGGGTTCAACTGTTATTTCAGCTTCCTCTATTTCAAGGTGGATTGCAATAACAAGAGATATTATCAGTCCCTAATTGAAAGGGACCTTTCATTCATGAAAATTAAAGCCCATGAGGTTTGAGCCATTGCTATCTCATGTGCCTATCTAACGTATTCGTCTCTGGAGGATGTGGTGAGAGCTGCATTTTGGCGATCTCACACTATCTTCTCCTCCTTTTACCTTTGCTTCTTAGCACACCAAAACGAAGGTATATTTTCTTTGGGTCCAATTGTCGAAGCTCAAAAAGTGGCTGATGTGGATACTGCAGTGCATTAGTCTTCTATTCAACAGTGAGGGTGAGTATTCTTTGTGTTTATATGTCTTTTTCCAGTTGTGTGATTATCGGCATACCATCAAACTGCCAAATTCAGCTATGCAATAGCAACATATTATGTACTACTGATATTAAAATGTAGGATTGGGGGGGGGTAAAACTACTTTTAATAATGTTTTACTAACCTATTGCTATTGCCAGATTGCCTCCTCTCGCCCCGCACTGATGTCCCATTAGATTAGGCTCCGTTCTTAAAAAGAATTAAAGACAGTGCACATGAGCAAGTTATCTGCAGGTTGGATCAGGGGCACTCTAGTATTCTAGAACCTTTTGGTTCACCCTATGGGAAGATGAATTCTCATCATACGGTTGGTGTATCGTACGTCCGGAAAAAAGCCAGCAACGCAATAGCAGCTGCTAAGTATTACATCATTAAAATGATTTACACACACACACACACACACAAAAGACTACATTTTTCATCAGAAGTCTTCTTATTATGTTTAGTTGGTCGTAAATAAAAATGGTGCTGATCTGATCTCCAGTATGGTCACGACAGAAGCCATTTTGAAAATCTTGTTATTGACCCTCCTTCTGAATGGAAAGTCATTTTGACATGGGGTTTCACCAAAGACCTCTTATAATGTCAAGACTGTCCCAAATGAAGATGGTGCTGATCTGGCCTCCAATATGGCCACCACAGAAGCCATTTTGAAACTCTTATTGCTACTCCTTATTGATGGATGGTCATATGAACACAGGGTTTTCACAAAAAGACTTCTTGTGATATTTAGTTGAACCTAAATAAAATTGCTGCTGCATTGACATCCAATATTGTCGTCCTGGCTGCTATCTTGAAAATCTTATTATACTACCAGAAGACTCGATAAGATATCTAGTTGATTCTAAACTAAAATGGTGTTGATCGACCTCCAATATAGTTACTATGGTGGCCATTTTGGAAAACTGAAAATCTTGTTATCGCTACTCTTCCTGAATGGATGGTCAGGTTGACATGGGGTTTACACCAAAAGCCTCTAATGCTATCAAGTTAGTCCTGAAGAAAATGGCGCCGATCTTACATTAATTTGAAAATTATGTAATTGCTCAAAAACATCAGAGATGGTTTCAACACCCATCAATTAGAATGAATAAATGGTCTTATCTTGATTTCCTGGAATTTCTTTTCAGCCACTACAGTATCAGTCCTCTCAAGGGACTTTTGTTTCATAGATTGGGGTTACCTGTGATTCTTTATGATGATCTGGAAACTTCCCTTGGTCAATTTAAGTATTAAAGAGTATGCTAATTTCTGAGCATACAACTGGTGAGCATAAATTGTAAATTTTAGAAGGTATGTTGTCTACACTTGTAGACTTATTTGTATCAAGTTCTCTCATAATTTAGAAATTTATTTTTTCTATCACTTCAGGTTTCATTTTAAGAGTTTGGTATTTTTCAGGAGGATGATTGTCAAGAATAGCTTATATGCTAGGCAGAATAGTAGAGTTAATGAGAGTTCATTAGATCCAATGGTTTTCGCCATGTTAATGTAGTACTCTTTGAAGATTTCACAGACTTTAGTTTGGTCAGTGATCAGGGCATCACCCTGCATCATAATGATGTTACAGTCTGAACTGTTATTTTTTGGTTGGTAAAAAAAATGATTCAATTGTAGGCCAGAAGTCCTTAGATTTTAAGACACCTCTGCACCTTTCAAAGAAATAAAGTCTAATAGATTCTCTTCTGAGCTTGGTGTAAGAGTTTCTGTTTTTTTGGAAGTTTCATAGAATGGTTTAGTTGTAAATATTTAAATTTGCTTTTTTTTGTTTTTTTTTTCGGGGGGGGGGGGGGCAATGTACTTTTTATTTATGATCTTTTGTACGTTCAGTGTTGTTATAGGTAGGTGGATCTTTTTGGGGTATTTTTGCTTTTACGGAGCACATTTGTCATTGACCTCCTTTTCATGTCCTCAGTATTTATCATCAGTATCATTCAATGTGCCAGTGACGTGAAAAGGCATTTTATTATGATGGAAACTTTCTGTTGCATAAAAACATGTTTTTCTCACAGCTGTTTGAAATATAGTGGTCTTTTACATGTGTTACTCTCTATGGACACTATATGGAATCTGGTAAGATTTTTCTGTGTGTATATATATATATATATATATATATATATATATATATATATATATATATATATATATATATATACATATATATAAATGTAAATATATATATATATACATATATATAAATGTAAATATATATATATATATATATATATATATATATATATATATATATATGTGTGTGTGTCGATAGATATATAGATAGGATATTTGTATCGAGTGAATAATAGATATATTTCATCGAGTGGGTAAAATTGCTTGAGTTTTTCATGCGCGAGATGAAATATATGTTAATCACTCGGGACAATCAAATGTTTTATGCTCAAACGTATTGGCTAGCAGTATGTATAACAGATTGAAGTAGCAGATTTCTTAAGCGTTATGGTATTCCGAGTAATAATGTCAGCTATTTACTGTTTATGTTCTGCTGCGTTTTGTGTATATTCGCACAGAAAATATTAGTAGCAACATACTTCTCTTTCCTTATTCTAAAGACAAAAGCACATAAATAAAACATATTGAAGAAAAATAAGCATGTTGTGGGATTTGAACCTGGTACTATTGCATGACAGGTGGTAATACTTAGCATGAGACCAAGCAAGTGTCATAATGTTATCGATTTTTTTTTCTTCATAATTCACTCCAGTGAATTATCATAATTGTTTATATTGTAAAATCCACAAATTCACAGGCAATCATATATATATGCAGTCAAACCTGTCCTAACGGTCACCTGTTCACAATGAGCATTGTAACTTCCCCCTTGGCAAATTTCCTATATTTCCTGTAAGTAACGGTCCCATGCCTTTCGCGGTCAGCGGCCAGGTGTTTCCTAACTAAACAATGGTTTCTCCTTGCCTTAAGCGGTCATTGGCACATATCCACTTTGACTACTCAGTCTATGCAAACTAATTTTTTGCTTCATGCGGAAGACATTGTTTAGATAAAGGAAACTCGTGTGAATCGATGTGCAAACATTTCTTATCTCGCTTATACTCAGTACTCCAGTCACGATGACAATGTAACTCAAAGGTGTCAACAAGTCAGATTCGAAAGTGAGACATTTTTTATCAATAGGGTAGAGTTTTGAAGCAATTCGTTGGCTGGATGGTGGGAAAAGTACTCATATTTTTGCAGCATAAATGAAAGTCGCCTTTTGTGCTAGTGTGACAGGTATAGTTCCATATCTTGATCTATTTGTCTGTCAATTAAATCTATCTATCTATCTCTGACGAAAAAGTTCGTCTTTGAGAAGAGATCCAAGTTACATTCCTTTTCATTAGGCCAGGAGTCATAGCTGTGGGATAAGTGTTTGGGTTATCGTAGAGAAATATAATTCAGTCATCAAGGATATTCATAATTTTCGTCTTCGACAACAAGGATAATAAAACAATGGGAAGTGTATTCGCTAAAAGTAATGTAGTACCATCAGAAATGAAACAAGACCAGAAATAATCCATACGTTAAAGAAAACAAACAAGAATAAATTGTTGATATATTTAGAATATCTGTTTGATTTTGGTTCTGATCTTTATCTCCCTATGTGATTGATAGGAACTGTTGTAGTATGATTGTTACATTTAAAATGCCAAAGTGTAAGGCATTGATGTTATCTACCATATAGCACTTGTCAAAGGCAGATAATTTAATCAGATTCACTGTCAGCTTATATAACTCGTGCTTGTATTATCTTTTTAAATTCATACTTTGATAATTCAGCCTGTGATTAAATATACAATTTCTATACATTTCATACTCCAAATCCTTTCCTTTGTTGAAATTTTGATTCCCTTCTGAATTTTTTAAAATTATTTTGTCTGTTCTAAAAGAGCAGAGTTTAGATTATAACCCACAAAACTTCTGGATAAGAATACCACACAACATCGATAAACAAGCGTGGAATTTTGTTGTTAGCCAATGGCAAGCTATATATAATAATATATATATAAATATATATATATATATATATATATATATATATATATATATATATATATATATATATTGCATAATCACTGATATTGTGATATTGCACAAATTAATAGTGAGTTCATATACTCTAGAAATTATCAGTTTTAATAGTTTTACATAATGAATCTGTATCTTTATAATTCAGTGAAATATTTTCTACATATTTACTTTTAAACTTAGTATGTATTAAAGATATACATAAATTTACTCCACAGCTATAAATCTAGCATAGACATGTTTTCATAATTTAACCTTTTTATTTTTCACACTGATCAATACTAAGTCCTCATATGTAACTGTCCTTGTTGCCAATGAAGTGTCTTTCTTGTATTTGGAGAATTTGTGTCATCTGCACATAATTTGACTTCAGCTCTGTTTCTGAAATTTTCCATCTGGTTTTCAAATACATCATTATTCATGAATTTGAAGAAGTTCTTTTCAAATTGATTTGTAACCTTTACCCGTAATTGAGTATGTAAGTCAGTATAGGACAGTAACCAATGTTCTTGGAAGGACAGAATGGCTCTATGTATCTTTGGACATATTAAGGATATGTTAGTGAATGATAAATCTTTCCTTATTCTTTGATGTACACACTTGCTTTGGTATAGATGGTTTCATACCCTTTCCATCATCTGTCAAGTTTTTCTGCAAGAGTGATAATTCTTCAACTTGTGGTATTAACCTTTCAGGGGCTAATGGGTAGAACTTGAAATGGTCATGCACATATACGGGTGCTTCCAAATCAACTTCCAATATGCCACCAGAAGTGTTTACATCATCCCATGACATCAAACTGTCTTGTATGATTGTAATCAGTTTTCTAACGGGCATACATTGCATCATTGATTATGAAGGTTGTTTTAATCTAGATACATGATGAATGACCTTGACCTGGAAGTATCATAAGGTGCATTATCTTTTAATTTGCCTTCACTGTCAACATTACTTTGGTAACATGGATATTTCATCTGTTATTCTGCTTTATATTATAACAAACATGTCATTTTTATTTATCAGTTCTAATTCTACTTTGCTAACGTTTAAAGATGCATCATATGCTAAAGTAGGAGTAATAGTGTGCAGGATCCAGTTTGTAATTTTTCATGTATACATTTCGCAACTCTTCAAATACAGTATATCAAAACCTTTTTACAAAGCATAGTAATGTACGTCTCCTAGCGTTTGAAGATTGAAATGCCTCATTAAATTTGGTACATATCGATTGCCTTTTTTGTGAAATAGTACTGTATCTGAGTGATGAATATAATGTACTTGTAGGTGAAAAGGTTTGATCAAACCTCTCAAAGCTGTTCATACTCATATTCATCTTCATATGAATTTGGTTCCATGTTAAAGTGTTTTATGGTTTATTTGAATCTATCATCACTTAAATTTGTTGGCAAGTGTTCCAATCATTGTCCCATAAATATATAGCTATTTAGGAATCAAATTGGAACTAATTTTCCATCATTTTCATATTTGTCAACTTTGAAATCGTTTGAAAACGATATATATTTTTCATCATTGTTTGGAATGACTGCTACTTCTTGATTAAGGTCATATTGCACCAAAGTTTCAGTACATAGGTGGACATCGTAATCTGATTGTGGACGAACAAATGTATATATGTTGGATATCGGTATTTTATGTTGCAGTCTTGATAACCTGGTCTTTCATATAAAGTTGTTAGGTGATAGTGATTTCTAACCATTATGGTATCAGTTTGCTTTTCACAAATGTAACATATGTGTATCATTGAAGTGCTTTCTATCAAGTTTGCTAAATATCGAAGAAGCATTCTTACTTCCTAATTCTTCATATACCAACTCTTCAATCTTTTGGAGATATTCAAAAACCTTTTCAATGCAGTCGTTACGTCTGTAAACAAGAAGAGCATATACTGTGTGTATGGCTTTATGATAAAGAGACATAATTATGAGGGTATCTGGTTAGCTGTCTTGAGTGTCCATGTAATATTTATTGCTTTTTTGCAATGCAGTGTGTGTCGCATGGCGTAATTGTCTTTGATACTGTGTGAACTTTCCTTTTGAACCTTTCTTGGGCATTATATCAACTCTAGTCTCATCAACACTATTACAGATTAATTGATAATTCAAATGAGTTGTGGTGTAAACTGATGCAGGCATAAATGATACTTGCACTGGTACTTATTTATCAACTATGATACCAATCTTGACTAAATTTTTTTTCCGCAATGATGATGTCTGTCTCCTTCTCAGATGATTGACATATCACATGCCTATTTGTAATGTATTAACTCTCTATGGAATGATAGCATGTCAGTATGTTTAATTCTTTCTAATTTAGTAATCTTATGTGGACTGATCTCATTATCTCCAAAGGTATATAGATTTACAGATATGCCAGATTCATCTTCCAAATCTTCTATATTGTCAGCTTTAAACTTATTAAACTAATGCTTATATGCATGAAAGCAATATATGAAGTTCAAAGTACATTATGGGAAGAATGCTTTTGCAGGCATAGAAGAAATATTTGTCATCCTTATCTCGATTTTCATCCATTCAAGTATATTAATATGATCTACCCCTAACAGGTCTATACCTGTCAACATGTAAAGTGAGAAATTATATTCATAGGAACCACCAGTTTGTATCCTCACCTGCTTCATGTAAAAAAATTTAGTCTTTAGCATATCAAACATTCTCTCAACAACTTCAGGCATTTCTCTCCTGTTAATGATATTTTGAATCTTAGTTCTATGATATCGCGTACAATTTTCTACTCCATCTGTTGTTCTTCTAGTCATCCTAACGGCAAAATGAAGCTGTACTTTCACAGATGCCAAATATGTCTTCTTTCTAGAAATGATTGTTTAATTAGTGTTGAACCTCACAAAAGAATTAATACAAAGCCTGACCATTTCCACCAAGGAATCTATACTCATTGACAGTTTTATTAAATGTGTCATGCATTATATGGATTATCACTCTGTTAATGTTATGCATTCTCTTAATTTTGTTTTTAGGTGGAAGATGTATTAGTGGTCTCTGCAGACGTCCTCTGCCATTCTATGGTATTGATGAATCAATGATTGCCATTTTTTTTTTTTTGAAAAATATTTTCAAAAGTAGATACTGTATTACATTTTCACCAGGTTCCCAACTGTTGAAAGAGCTCTCATAACATTTCCATTTTATAAGTACATATTTCTTACCATTCATTCATTTGTTTTTCAAAATCTGTTAAATCTTGTACAATTTGTTCTGTTTTGTCATATAGAGATAAGTCCTTTTCATAGAAAATTCCTGGCACAATATGTTCTGGCCCGTTAGATCTTCTAATTTGTACACTACAGGATTACCTAAAATGACCAACCTTATTTTGAGAATTTAATCTGCTGTGAAATTGGGTAAATATCCATTGGCAAAGATAGACTTATATATTTAAATGCTTGCACTTAAATTAGCATTGTTCACCGGTGAATGAATGGCTTAATTACCTGACACCCAAGCTGATGCGTTCACCTGCAGAAGCGGAGTTTCCCAAACGTCACTTAGACACTGAGCAAATTGCTGTATATATACCCCACCAGCACACATAGCCCTTCAGACTGTTTTGTCACCTGAAGAAGGCAGATAGCCGAAAGATCTTGTGACGCTCATTGGAGATCCTTATTTTAATTTCAGATGTGCCAAAATAGTCAGATGTTAGGTATTCATAGAAATTGATCAAAACCTTACTTCTGTTTTCCTCTTTCGATGCTTCTGTTGGAGTTTTGTTGATATAGATATGATAAGTGCTGTTGTAACCTTTTACTAATTTAGATCAACCCATTTTCTAGCTTCATTCTGGGTGAAATATTGCCTTATTTTAGACTTTTTTGAGTTATATTAAGTCTCTTCACCATATCACCTTTGTATCTGATTATCTGAGTTAGAGGAGAAATACTCTATGCCCCTTTTATCCAATAATATCCTTTACCTTCCAACTGTAAAATTCCCCGTCCTCATCAATTGTATCTTTTCGGGTTTTCATGCATGATTTTTATGCCTCATTTATATCATGCTCTTGTTTAGATTTACTTTTTTCATCCGATGCATATGTTGAGAAAACATCTTTAGCAGTAATAATATGCCTGTATCAATTGTCCACCTAGGCCTGCACATCAGACAGGTCTGCTTGCATATGATTATCAGCATGACTAAAACATAAACCCTCCTAAATGAGAATCGTTTTGTAGACGCTGACCTGCATTTAATTGCACATAGTGCATATATGCCATCAAAATGTAGTATAAATTCTGCGAGATATTGTCCTTTTCACACAATTACTAGCAGAGTTCATAACATGATATATATATATATATATATATATATATATATATATAGATCTTTGTTTAAAGTATACCTTAATTCATGAAAAGTAAGTATCTGATATATACACGTACAATTCGATCTATTATTAACCTGTATAGCAAACGTTCTGAGAATGTCATGATATTGTAGCCAAGGGTTATACATGCACGACCTTCCTTTTACATTTTGGATACTGTACAACTGATCTTTCTGTTTTCAGCAACACCTAATATCCAAGGGATTATACCGCTTTCTTCACCTGCTGTGGTTGGAAGGGAGTACAAATTAAACTGCTCCGCTGAGTCAAGAAGTGCTCCCTTTGACCATAACTTGACTATGTACTCCAAATGGAAGGAAAATGGAGTGAATATAACCGTGGGATCTGGCTACAGTGTAAATGGTACCGTCTTGACAATTAGCAATCTCAGCAGGGAGAACAATGGCAATACTATTACATGTAGAGCTTTGGAGGACCGGCGTATGATTTCAGCAGAGAGTAGTGCATTTGTCCTGAATGTTTTATGTGAGTAGCAAATTTTTTGATGCTTCATTTTCTCTTTATGCAATTTGTGGTTATTCAATTCATACATATTAATATATTTCGTAATGAATGACTAGTGCAGTTTTTAACCAGTAAAATGCTTCTTGATGTACTGGGCATGGCTTTCAAGATGCCCATTTGCCTAACATGTGTAATAGGTCAGTCCCAGAGCTGAAATGTCCGTTTGCTAACTTGGCATACTAGACACTCAACATAAGGTGTCCATACAAAATGATACGCAATTAAATGGTCATTGTGTTGAGAACATCTATAGTCGCAAAAACATAAGACCATGGAAGTTTGATGTTGTCTTCTTCCCTGTTTTCCTTAGTAGAACCATCAAAAGATGTGTTTGATATACTGTCACCATATATATCTATCTCTCTCTTTATATATAACATAACAGTTGAACTTTAGTATCATCTACATCATCATAGCAAAACAACATGTTATATATATTTTTTTAATGAGGAAGATATGCACAAACACACAAGAAAGACTGAGTTTAATATCATGTATGGATACACCGAGGCTGTCAGACTGAGACATACCCATATGCCACATGAATCAAGTTATTTTCCCAACTTGAACATAAGATACAAATGTTGTTTTGTATTTATTACATTCCATCTTGTTCATACTGTCGAAAATTTTGTTGCAGTGCTATTTTAATGAAATTCAAAACAAATGTTGGGATTAGCATACCTGCCATAACACGACGTGTCACGCTAAAAATGCGATTTTTCACTCCAAAACTCCCTTATATGCTCGTGTTTCGATAAACGTGTATTTTCAGTAATCTTTTGAAGGAAAAAAAACACAACCTAAACCACCTCCTCAGTATATGCCCGTTAACATGTAGCATGTATAAACAGTAAACAGTCATGCTTAAAGCTCATGTAAAACTATCCTTGGGGAAGTTTGTACAGCTAATTGCCACAGAGGCAATTAAAAGTAACGGTTGTCAGATATAAACAACTACCATTTCACATATTACTTCATTGATTGCCAATAGCTATGGTAATGTGTTAATTCCTCTGAAGACTGCTGTGGGGGAGCCCATTATGCTAATTTGCATAGGTAAAGTTCACAAAGTGGAACAAGCCTATTCATTTTAAGTTATAGGTAAATCAAAGATATGTGTGTTGAAGAACACAAGTTATTACTAATCACTGCCTTGCATGAGAATATTTTAGCAATCTGTATTAAAGATTATTGGTAAGTTTGTGAACAGCGGCAACCTTTCTTTTAAGTTGGATTTTACTCCATATATAAAATGCAAAGCATGATTATTTCAGTCATCGGAGTAGTATTCAAGTGTGATTCATTTTTGAAGGTAAAATGTCAAAACAAAGCAAGAAGCTATCAACGAAGCAAGCAAAGCCCACCAAAACTAAATTTCAGAACTCCTTGTGGATGGAGTTTGAGTTTGTGAAGCATAGCAGAAAGGGGGAGAATTGAATTCTTTGCACATACTGCAAAGAACATATCAACATAAGTCATTCTGGAGTGCATGATGTCCGTCGAAATACTAAGCAGCGCCACTCGTATGTAACATCTGGGCAAACCAGAACATATTTGACACCCTGAATTGAACATTAAGATTATTTTTCTTTATTATTATTCGTTATCTTAATCTTGTTAAAATACCAACTGTTAATTGGCCCATGCTTTTCAGGATGATTTTAGCTATGAAATAGATTGATTGAAAAACAATAATAAAAACACACTTTTGTTTGCACAGTTGATTTGTGTTGATAAAGCATTAACACCCGTACTGGACAGAGGCGTTTATTACTGTTGTATTAACTGTAAGACCCCCATTTAACTTGAAAATAGTATGTTGCCTACTCTCCTCCCCCCTTTTCCCCCAATGAAATGGTAAATCCCAGATGTGATGTATATTTTTTGTTTCTATAGTGACAAGCATATCTAGTTGTCAAACTGCATCAGATACAGTACTGACAATGATAATGTTATAGTTGTCAGCAACAACTGGGTTCTGACGATGATTAGCTCAGAAACTATGTGGGAAGTTTAAACAATAGTGACATCCATCAGTCTCTAATGAGTGCAAAGATGAACACTAATGACATTTGCATTATCTTCAAAACCTCCCTACCAATCTATTGAGAGCCACAAAGACTGCATCTAATTCAGTCTATATTTTACCATCCAACGGAATTTAAAGACAGAAACATGGTGTACATTCTTATATAATGTCAGTGTGGTTGTGATTTTGAGTGTTTGCAAATACATGTATGTGTATGTGTGTTGTGATGTTATTTGACAATGCTAAGTCTAGCAAGTATTTTTTTTTTGTAAGTGTATCACGTGCTATAAAGAAAACAGACAAGTTATTTTCTTTTATTTAGATCTGAATTTCCAGTCAGTTTCTATAGGCTTATATGAAAACATAGCTTATTCTCAATTTGGTGATGTCGTTTTTCTTTTGTTTTTTGTTGTTTTTTTGGGGGGGGGGTCACGCCCACGGATCCTCTCCTCTCCGACCTCAAAACACTTTTTGAGTCTCACAAACCCCCCAAGACTGTCTAGGAATATGGCAGGTATGGATTAGTACAAGGTTTATTTGGTTCATCTAAAAATATCATTCCACAGATGCAAGTGAAAATGGAAATGTAGCTCCAGTCTATGTGTGTGATATAGAAATACAAATTGACATCATCTCAAGGAAAAATTAACCGCATAAGATGAAATGGGCATGTAATAAATTGTTATTGTAGTTCAGGAATATTAGAATATGGATAAAGCAAACTGTTGCCATGACAACAATTGATATTATAGTAGAATGACAATCAATATGCATAGCACGCAATGCAGAGAATAAACTTATTTAAATGCTGGAAATATTCTTTCGTACAAGAAACAAAAATTAGTATCATTAAACAGGTTGGATATAGACAAGGTACAAGAAATTTTATTTAACATCAGTAGTCTGGGTAACATAAAAACATTAGCTCTTCACAAGCTATTTTATCCATGAGACATAACAAATATGGCATAAAATGTATACATACAGTACATATATAAAATAAAATTTTACACAACAGATACATTAATATGTCAACTGTAGCAACAGACAAATAACAATAGATACACCATGCAGATATCTTTTTATATTTTAATTAATACATATGTACATAGAATGGGTTCTTGCGACTCTACGTCTTAAAATATGTAACAGAAAAAAAGTGAAACCAATAAAATCAAGTAAGATCAACAAGCAATTTATTTCCATACAATTTAAGTGAAAATTAAAAAGACATTTACAATTTGTGAGTAAAATTCCAAATAATTCTAAATGTCCTAATCACAAGTCCAAAATAATAGAATGTTCTGAATGAATTCTAATAGCCTTGAAGATCATGATTACCACAAAGATGTAATCCAGAATGTATTTGAATGAGTTCATATAAATCCCCAAATCACGTATTAATCCAAAAGTCAATGAGCACTTTAGTAATTCTAGTGAATATTTTAAATAAATAATTCCGCTCAAATTATATCTGATTTCAACAACACAACTGTTATTACAAAAACAGATTCCTTAAAGACTGTTCTTTAGAACCAGAATTCTAGAACATGAAATCTGTATATAAATACACATGCCTACATGACCAATGTCAAATCATAATATGAGTAATTCTAATGTAAAACTACTGGCCTACCTGACAAATGTCACAAAAGTCTAATTGTGAAATGCCTGTGAAAATACTGGCCAACTTGACACATGTCACAACTTATAAGCATGGCCAAAGTTAAATATGTATTTTCAAAATAACCATCCAACTTACAATCATATACAGAAGTTAAGTATATAAACAACATACATAACACCTCACCTCATAAAGAAAACGAAAGATTTATACAATAAAGCTTTTTTTAAATATGCATCTGATACTATAATAATCAAAATTACATAGGAAAACGTCTTGTGAATGACACTCCGCTGAATTACGCAAAATAAAGCAATATGGCACTTCTGTACACGGGATAGTGCATATGCAATCACATTATCTTTTTCCCTGATGTGTCTAATGTCAGTGTTGTATTATTGCAGCATTAAACTCCATCTCAACAATCTCCGATATTTATCTTTCATTTTGTTACTGAATGGTAACATACACTTCAAAATACTGTAAAGCCAATATCAAAGCAAAACATTCAGTCTCAATTGTGGAATACTTTTTCTGGTGCTTGTTTAGTTTTTTAGAAAAATAGCACACAGGATGATCCACACCGTTTTTGTCTTCTTGAATCAATATTCCACCCACACCTACATCACTTGCATCAGCAGCTTCTACAAGTTTAACTTGAACCTGTCCCACAGTACGTCCTAAAAATGTGACACAAACATGGCAAAACTCACTTTTGCTTAAAATAATCATCAGATTTATATCACTGAGTCGATCAAAAATTTCCGAATGGTTTCAAAGTGCCTTTCCCAAGTTTTGCTGTAGATGATGACGTCATGGATGTATGTGTTACAATTATCTAGACCAGATGTTATTATATTCATAAGATGCTGGAATGTTGCCGGAGAATTTTTCATACCAAAAGGCATCACATTATATTGATAAAGCCCATCTAGAGTTACAAATGCTGAAATTTATTTTGCCCTTTCTGTGAGTGGAATTTGTCAGAATCCTTTTTAAAAAGTTAAACTTTGTGACATATTTCGCATTTCAAATCTTGTCAATGCAGTCATCCATTCTTGGCATTGGAAATTAATCCGCTTTGGTGACACCGTTGACTTTTCCAAAGGCAGAACACATGCGGAATGTAGTATTTGGCTTAGGCACAAGAATACATGGTCAATTCAAGTTACTTTTACTTGGTTCAATAAAATAATTCTGAATGTATTTCTTCAAATATTCCTGTTTGCGATGATTCATCATGTAAGGATGCCGTTTCACAGGCGTAGAATGTACAATGTCAGCGTCATGATATATTTTTGTGATTTGTGTGGACAATCAGGAAACAAGTGCTCATACTCATATAATAGCTGTTGAAGTTCACTTATTTCCTTTGGTTGTAGATGTGACAATTTCTGGTCCAGATTCTTTAATATTTCTGAATTTCGAAGCTAGGTTTTAACCAGAGTCATTACAGTCAGATTGTATTCCATAGTTGACATCCTCACTGCGTGAGACAGGTACAACTAGACCGATTGAATAATTAATTGTATTATCTCTGTCAAAATACTCATTTAGCATAATAATGTGACAAAGTTGTTTCTGTTTCCGCCTTCCAGGAGTATTAATGATATAATTTAAGTCATTTGCTTTCTTTTCAAATGTATAAGGACCATAAGATTTTTCCCGAAGAGGATTTTGAGCTATGGGCAAGGCTGAAAACTCTGTCATACCTTAATTTAATTTATGATTGTGCAGAGTGAAGATTAGTCTATGCTACTTCACAAGCCTTTGACAACTTATATTTGAAATCAGAGACTAAGTCAAGAAGATTAGTCTCTGAATCTTCATTTGAAAGAAGTTTCTGTATCAATAACTTCAATGGTCCACAGAGGATATGTCCGAAAAACCAACTCAAAAAGACTACATGTAATACCCAATGACTCTTGAACTGATTCCCTAACTGCAAACAACAACCACTGAACACGCATCCCAATTCTTTGCTGTATTAAAGCAATATGAACAAATCATAGTATTCAAAGTTTTATGAAACCTTTCCAAAGCCCCTTGACTTTCAGGTTGATAGGCAGAAGATTTAAACTGTTGGATGCGTATTTCATGGATAACTTGCTGGAAAATTCCAGACTAATATTGGACCCTTGATCAAACTGGACAGCTTACGAAAGCTTTTACAATGGCTTTAATTTTAATATTTCTCAAATGAATTGCCTCTGGAAATCTTGTAAATGCACATATTATGGTCAACAAGAATTGGTAGCCTGACTTGGTCTTAGAGAAGGGAAAGACACAGTCTACCATTACTCTGCTAAATGATTTGTCAAATGCAAGAATATGTTGCAGATGAGCCTTAGGTATCTTCTGATTGGGTTTTCCTACCATTTGACATGTGTGACAAGATCTACATAATTTAGAAACATCACTTTTAAGTTTTGGACAAAGAAAATGATTCAAGATCTTGTGATAAGTCTTATTGACTCATAAATGACATCGGAACACCAATTTGATAGCTCACTGACAACTCGTCACCAGCGGGTACCTCAGGTGGTCTCCTTTTCTCATAAGGGCAAAATTTCTTTACAAAGTAACAATATGGGACTTGTGTTGCTTCAGTTTCACTAACATCCCTCTGAAATAGACAGGAGATCTCAGAAGCTTGTTCCTGTTCGACAACGAGTGATTGTCTTTTGTCACCCTGATTATAATAGAGAGAATGAGTTGTTAAAAGAGGATCACTGTGATCAATACCTTTTGATAAATCAATATCAGGAGAGAAGTGACCTCATCAAAAGACGACCAATAAATGTGTCAGTTAAAGGAATACTTTCCTGATCAACATCATTCTCAAGTGCTCTTTTGCCATAGCTCTGGTAACTGCACAAGCAGAACACAAATCAGAGATTTCAATCTCAATAGGATCAAATCTTTTATCCAAACAGGGCTTGTCAGTTACAAATGGATTAACTACGACCGGATCTCCAGTTAGGTAATTGCCTAGTAACAAATGGACACCTTTTATAGGTAAAGAAGTCACTGCCCCAACAGTCACATGCCCTGAAACTAAGTCTGATGCCAAATTGACACAGTGAAGAGGAACATTTAGAAAACCGCAGTCTACTCCCTGAATAAGAACACTTTCACTAGAAGAAGACCTCTCAGACAAAGGTAAAGTATCTGATAATAGACGACTCTGAGAAGCTTTTGTGTCCCTTAGTATTTTAAAAGGGATAGGTTTGGCAGAATCACCAATAAGTGATATAGAACCTTCTGATATGAATGGTTCATAAGTCTCCAAAATAGAATCAGACTGGGGTTTGTTTAACTCAACAATTGTATTGCTTTCAATACAAGACCGTGACCTTGACATCACTGAAATAAGAGCATTTGTACTAGCTCTCTTTATTCTGTTGCTTATGTTTAAACCTGAAGCAAACAGAAATGACGTGCCGTTTCTTTTTACAGTAAGTGCATGTAGGAAGAGATAAGGATTTCTGATCACTCTTATCAGATGTTTGATTTCTTACAGTTGTGCTGTTTTTAAATTTGGAAGTGCTTGCTTGGGACTGAGATGATCCTAGAAAACTGTTGAGAGGGAGACTTATTGACAAATTAAATTGTATGAGTCAAAGAATAATCATCAGCCATGCGAGCAACATTTTTCAAAGTTTACACTTGTTGCTTGTCCAGATAGGTCTTTACATCACTATGGATGCACCTCTTGAACTATTTAATTACTATGAGCTGTCTGAGTTTATCATAATCTTGATCAACCTTCTTGACTGAGCACCACCTATCAAATAGTTGTTCTTTTTCCCTTGCAAATTCTACATGAGTTTGTCCAGTTTCTTTTCAACAATTCCTAAACCTTTGTCGATATGCATCAGGTACCAACTTGTAACCCGGCAAGATGTGCTCCTTAAACACACCATAATCAGTACTTTGTTGTACCGACAGTGAAGTGTAGACATCACGAGCTTTGCCAATAAGTAGACTTTTGTGGTAACAAAGTCCATTGCTCTCTGGGAACCTTCAATGTTTCAGCAATTTTCTCAAAGTGAAGAAAGTATTTATCTACTTCGTTTTCTTGAAAAGGGTGTACTAACCTAATATATCTGGTAACATCAAAACCTGAACTTGTGTGTAAAGGGGTTGGCAGAGTGCTCCACTTGCCATGTTCTATTTATTTTAATCTATATTGCATTTCCCTTGCCCCCCCCCCATCTCTCTCTCTCTCTCTCTATCTATCTCTCCTTCGTTTGCCTCTCCTCTCTCTCTCTCTATCTTTCTCTGCGTCTGCCTCTCATTCATTTCCCTCTCCTTTCTCTCTCTCTCTCTCTCTCTCTCTCTGCATCTGCCTCTTCTTCATTTCCCTCTCCTCTGTCTCTCTGCATTTGCCTCTCCTTCGTTTGCCTCTCCTCTTTCTCTCTCTCTCTCTCTCTCTGCCTCTGCATTTGCATTTCCATCATTTCCTTCTGTAGCTGAAGCTTTCTTAATTTGAATTCCATCTGGTTTTTTATCTGCAATTCCCTTAATTTCCAAATACAGACTACCCAATCAAACCCCAAGCACTATTATCCAAAATTTCCTTTACTACTATAAACATTAAAACATTTAGGAAAGAAATATGACAAATTTGTTACTAAAATGCATCCATAAAGGCCATATTAATTATTTAAAACATCAGAAAATGAGGGCATAGGCCAAGGGATATGCATATACTAGATACATATGTTATTTTTCAATATATAATACAGTGACGCACCTTGAGCGAGCCCATGGGATACCTCCCACCTGCAATCGATGGCGATACCCTAAATGTAACAATTTCAATTATCCAGATCACCAAAGGGAAAAAGAGGCACATCAGATGTTCCCCTGACACCTCAACCAAGTAACACCACAGTGTATATCAGTATCCATAAGTAGGTGACCGTTCATATTTGAAATTAAATTTCTGTTATGGTTTACATTTCCACCTGAAGTTCATGTCTGAATAAACTATATATTGTATGTGTTAAGATTCCACATATAAATAAAAGATCATATTCATAAACAAGTCCGATTTTGGGTAGAATAACACAGTAAAAAATTTGATTTGCTCGAGACAATATGAATATTTTAACAGTATTTCATATATAACTAGTATAAACTATAATAAATTATATTCAGAGGGATATCCCGATCAAGTAATATATTGAACAACAAGCATGGTACTAAGTTATATTATTTTTTTCTTTATCAATATAAACATGACTGATTAATTAATAGCTGTCAGTCCAGCTTAAATCTTCTTCCATCATCTTCAAATGTTATGTGTTCCATGCAAGCCACAAAACTGGGAATGCAGTGTGTGTATATATATATATATATATATATATATATATATATATATATATAGTACAGCTGACGTCATGTTTCGAATCCCTGTTCTTGGAGGTTGGAGACTTAATCCCCTCCACTTTTGATCTGCGATAACGCTCCGCAGTGGAGGGATAAATACCTACACATCACTATCGCGCCTCGACAGGCAACTCCACCGTGGAGGGATTGGTCAACATTACTGATTGACATTTGAACAGCCAATGAATGAAGACCACCCATGGAAAGACTTAGACGTCAAGAGTGATATACAACCGGATATCATTTGAAGAATCAGTCATCTTTATTTCGATCATAATTTTGGATAATAAAATATAATTTAAAAAGTCTTGTATATTTAGAAAAGGTGTATCGACTTCTTTTGCAATAATTTGTACTTTTACTTTATTCAAAGAAATCTGAACAAAACTTGCGCACAGACTTGACGAGAAACACACTTTTTTTAGATTCTCTTGAAGAGCATAAATTTATCCCTATTGTTCTAAAGAAAAAGTAATCCTCTGAGATATGGGCAATTACATTCAAGATTGACAACTGCTTCTGTTTTTAAAAAAATGACCAAACAGAAAACACTGAATTTACATTGAAATGCGAACTACATTCTTAATGGCACAGTCACAAGGCTGAATATACACAACTTTGAACTAGTTTAATTCTGACTGCATGTGTACTGTATGGGACTGACCATTTAATATATGAGGCTAGAATGTTGTTTCTGACCAGAATATTTTTTTCCTTTCATCACAAGATAAATTTGTTTCACGTAAAACAAGGAATGAAATAGTGTCTTTTTTATACTACAAATCAGAGCAAGGCAATCGTTTTGAAGCATTTAGCACACCCCCCCCCCACTTTCAAAAATTAAATGGTCTCTCCCTAATAAAGATGTGACTTCAGTGGATGTTTACAGAAATCAAGGCAGTGACCATTGTCAAAACTTATAAAATATTGACAAAGATTAGCATCAAAAGATTATGTCAATTTCAGCTTGGGGAAGGGGTGTTTTTATTGTACGAAACAATCTGACTTGGCGCATTGTGCTTAACAGCCCCAATTATGGTCCTACCATTAACAACGGAAGCTTGATAATTGTTCGTAATTAAGATGAACTCAACTTCTTGCTGAAATGAATAATAATGTGGAAAATTGTCAAATCTCAGATGTTCATCGATTTTAATTTCCAATAAAGTTAGGGCATTCTGCATGTATGTATTGTCTCCACATGTATCCAATTATTTGCTCATAAGGAAAAAAATAAAAACCAAATTTTGTATCTCAGAAAAAATAGTAAATCATATGCAACTGATATGTCAATTACCTAATCGTAATTTTGATCTATTTCTTATAATTATTTTGATGCAGATATTAAAAGTATGCAGTTTCCTGTTTGTAACTATTTGGTTATTTAGACCCAAAAAATCTAAACCTATTTCTTTAAATAGTGTTTGGAATGTTTCTGTTTGTGGTATATTGCTTTACAGCTACAGTTATTGTGGTGTAGTGGATAAAGTGTGCGACTAAGACACACACACACATTTAACCTTAGAGCGTGATGTCATAAGTTTGCGCCCACTAGCGTGAAAATTTCTTTCTTTCTTTTTCCTCCATTACGCTATAATGTCTAGTACGGTATTACTTTTTTCTTACCACTTACAAACTTTTACAGATTTCAGTTTCTGTAAGTCTAGATTTATAATCGGTTGATTTTTTATATTTTATTTTCTGAAGATTGCCTAAAAATGTCAACATGTCAAGCATAGAAAAAGTAAAAGGTAACACCTAATATTCTGTTACCGAAGTATGTAAAAAAATGTTTTTAATGTTAAGTGCAACTGATTACAATAACTTGTGTAGTAGCAATTTGGATTCCATATTTTATGAGCGAGACGGAGAGAGATAAAGGGGATGAGAAACTTTACTAAAAACAGTTAATGATCTAGAAATGCTTCGGAACAGTTTCATATCATTTTTCTGTATTATGCATAGTAAGCAATAGGAAAATGACAGAAAAAGGTAAAACATTGATTTCATCTGATGCTCAAGTTTACTTGGTGATTTAAATATACAGGTATATAATTGATGTACAGTATTTACATACAACAAATGGATATATGTTTATCCTGGTTCAGGTAAGTTTCGAGATTTTGTTTAGATGGGTTACTTACAATACCCGTTGTTAAATTGTAAACATTTTGATACAATGTAGTTCTATAGAATGATCAAGTGCTATAGGTCTCATTATTAATAACAAAAGATCGAATTACATTTGTACAAGTAGTTTGGAGCAAGACCATCGTTAATTTTAAAAAGCTAATCTGACTGATGCAAAGAATGGAAGACAATAAACAGATAAATGCAAACATTTGATACTAGCTGTAATGATTAGTTTACAAGTTTTGCTTTCAATCACTGAATTTTATTTTACGAGAATTAAAACAATGGAATAACCGGTGGTTATACAATATGATTCACATTGTTTATTGTCAACATCATGGCAAAGAAAACAAACCTGCAGAAGAGCTGCTGTAGTGCTTTTAGGTTAACAGTTCCCATATGAAATTAACACGTCAATAGCAAAGAAAACAAACCGTGTTGATAGATTCTGTTGTGCTAGGTTATTAGTTTGCACATGAGCACTTATCTTCAAAAACTGTACGTGTCAACCAACTGTACGCAAACATGTACCTAGGATGATTTTTTGCGACCATTTGTGATTTTTCAATAAAACCGCTACTTTGAAAATTAATACAAAATAGTACAGTTTAACTTAAAATAAAGATACAAAATCTGACCAATGCTTTTTTAGCAATAATTTTTCCTTTTGCATGTTCATGCAGCAACCGCCAGAATTATACTTTCTCAAATTTTAATTACCCCTTTATAATGCTTTGATTTAATGTCAGAAGAAATCGTACATTATGCTAATGAGAACTCATGATGGGGTAACCATCAGAACTTGTGTGATTTTGTTTTCACTTCACTCAGGTATGAATGCGATTATGTTATTAATTTGTTTGATGTTTATCGTTCTTTTCACTGCAGGGAGTACAATTTCACTGACTTTCATATGATCATTAAATTGAAAGGGAGAACACATTTTGTGGAGAGCATGTTACTGAGATATTTGGTGCTAGAGGTAGGATCAGTTTATGACGTGGAGAAGAAATAAGTGTGCTACTACATTTGTTACCATTATGAGTGAGAAAATTAGTGCCTTGCTATGGAAAAATCATATTCACTTGTGTCTAAGTCTGGTATACTCTGTGCAAAAGTTTAAAGGAAAAGAGTTTCAAATTTGCCCTTGTTCTTCAGCGGTAAAGAAGGGGAATTTACAGTCAAGGTACATGGAATATTTGGCAGATAATGTTTCAGGATACATTTAATATTACGCAGATAACGATTCAGAATTCATGGAATATCATGCAGATAATGTTTCAGGATTGGTCAGTTGCGTTCTATACAGTGCTCATGGTCATATTAAAATTCATAAATTACTATACATATCATCTGTTTCATGCATTATGTTTAGAACAGTTCAGATGTAACCACTATGGCCCATAGTAAGTTCATGAACATATCATGTAAGGCTGATGTTGTGAAGATTATTTTTCAGTTGACTTCATCTGCATTGCAAAGAAACCAAATATGTTGAAGGATAATACACTGTATACAAGACTAATAAACTGCAACTATATCCTTCAAATTTCTATGATATTATTTACCATAAATCCTCTTGTGCATGACACCCCATTTTTAATAAATATCATTATAATATATCACGTGTACAATGAAAACGGGAACTTATACAAGAATACACTAGAAACATAATCCTGGTTCAATATAGACATTCTTTCGCATTGGATAAATCAAATTGTAATGGGGAGATAGTGGAAGATAAATCAAATTGTGATAGATAGTGATTGTGATGGGCAAATAGTGGAACCACTTTACTTTTGAACAAGTAGAAATGCATCTGGTCCATATTCTGAATGCGATCTCATAGTAAAACAAGAGGCCCTCCAACAGTCCAAAATAACTGGTGCTCTACTGGCCAAAAATAATTTCCAGGAATCCAGAATAAGACCGTTTCTTCTGTTTAGCTGCCAAGTATTAAAACCATTGCAGCTGATATTCTTGAAAAATTCCAACATTGCAAATTCAGTAATAAAACAATATTCTTATGTTTGAGTTGACCTGTATGTGTAGTATGAAATTCTGTATCATGGTCATTGACCTTGAACCTAATATCTTGGATAGAAGATCACTGAATTAGACAATGTCAAGGTACATGTATGACCACATGCTAAGTTTGTTTAAATGTAGCTATAGCTTACATTTTTAACAAAAAAGAAGTTATCTTAGTGCTATAATTCAAGGTAGTCTTCAGATATATCCACAAACGGGTTAAATTCTAAAATTCCATTCATACTTAATTGTGTTTTCATGCTTACATGTCGGTACATCTAGAAACAAAGTCAAGACCATTGAGCTTAAAATCAATATGGGAGTGCCGACTAGCAACTTCTTTATTGAATGACACAAATATGGTTAAAATTCACTTGTATCTGTATAAGTCATTGTGTTCATAAAGTCAGTAAAGTACAAACAAAGCAGTGACCTTTGACTTTACCCCAATATCACCTAGATCTGGTTTTCAACACTCTCTAAGAAATGTCTGCACATTTGTGTTATCAGATATACATCATTTTCATTGAGAACCACTTAAATATTGCAAAAAAGTGTTATGGTGAACACTCCATGTCAATGCCACCATTCGTTCAAGAAGTGTAGTGATGACAAGAATTTTGAAATGGCTATGATACCATGTTGGAGGTCAGATGAGCACCAGTTCATTAGAGCTAGTTATGTATTTATATAGTACTTTTGTGAAAATCCCATTTCGATATGACTGCCTGTAGTTAAGAAAAAATAAATTGATTTGGCTACCCAATCTGGAGAAATTGCTTTTACAAGATTTGTTTAATTGATGTAGATGACATTGGCATCATTTTCATTTAGGAGCAGCTAGACATCATAAGAGGTCTTTTATTTAAAACCCTATGTCGATATCACCATCTGTTTAGTAGTAGTAATAACAAGATTTAGAGGCCATTTTGGAGGTCTGATTGGTCTTATGTTCATTTAGTACCGTGTAGACATCATAAGTCTTTTAGTGAAAATTCCATGTAGATATGGCCATCCATTCAGGAGGGTAAGTAATTTTCAGGAATGCTATTGGGTCAGCCATACTGGTTATCAGACTGGAACAATTGTTTTTTAAGACCAAGTAAATATCATAAGAAGTCTTGTAGTGAAAACACAATGTTGATATGACCATCTGTTTATGAGTAGTAGTAATTGCAAGGTTTTAAAAAATTGACTGCTAGACCTTGTGATAATCCAATCTTCTTGCAAAATTTGGTATCAATCCTAAAAGTAGTTTAGGAGGAGTAGCGATAACAAAATTGTGCTCAGGACATTGAACTACATGTAAAGGCCATCACTTAAGCTCTTCTGATCTATGACCTATAGAGCTAACAATGAAAAGAGGAAAGCATACAGTATACAACAGTGTTAAGGAATTATACCATCTGATTTCATCCAGCCTCAATCATGTCAGCAGTCAGCATCACATCCTGTTCCCGTTGCAGTCACCCAGTATGTGAAGCATATACATTTCTGCTATAATTGGGATAGGGCTCTAAAGTCTCCCAACTTCCACCCAATTATATAATTGGGATTATATACGTGGATTTATCTAAGTTTCAAATACCTGGATACATATACATGTATGTACCGTTTGCGTTTGTGCACCAAACAAAATCTGCCATACACACACGCACTGTTTTCTTCCTTGTGCAAAATCTGTCATGGTTTTAAGTAACTACAACGAATTTGACCAACTTGGACGAGCCGAGAAACGACAAACCTGTGCCGCATATCGATACTATTTACGATACACAGCCTTTGATACGATACATTATCGATACACATATCAACTTTAGAAGCTCTGTCAGTGGTAGGGTGGTGACCTTGTATGTGTGCTGACGTTTTGGTTTTATTTCCTGTATGCTGACAGACAGAGACTTAGCATCTGCTCATATGCTATTATCGTCCATGACAAGATAACAAAACTACTTTCCAACAGACTACCTGTCAGTTGTCAGTGATTTTAATTCAACCTTTTAGGTAATTTCACATGATTGGATGTATGACTCAATTTTGATCACCAAGCACTTTGTTTTGCACTGCATGAATGCTTTAAAAGCATCTTATTTCCAATTTCATGTCTTAACTTAATTTTAAAGACATTACAGTGTTATCCTCAAAACAAAATAGTGCAATTTCCTCGGGGAAGGAAAATCTCATCTGGAACAGGTATTTGTGTGGTAGCGGAGATGACTAACAACTAAATCTATCACATTGTACTTCCTGCCGCGGCCACAGGCACTCCACTTCTAAAAATAATTGACAAATTTACACAAGTTGACAAAATTGTGCGGTTTAAAATATGCCCCCTCGCCTAATATGTGCTAATTTTATTTATCCCATCGGCACGTTCAGTCACTGATTACATATATCAGCATAAAATGAGACATTCCAAAATTGTTCTTCATGTACGATTTAAGTGCTTTACAGATCATTTAATAACCACTTTTGTGCGAAGTTTCTCTGTTGCTTTATATCTACTTGGATCGCGTTTGGATGCCAATACTGCTGTGTCATGCAGGGAATAAGCTACATTAAGTTCTGATTGGCGGTTATTGTTTACCTTGGACTAAAACAAACAATAACTACCAACCAGAATAGAATGTAACATATTTCACTGCGTGACACGCAGGAAGTGTAGCCTTCAAATTCAATCCAAGAAGACAAGATACGAAGCAACAGAAGAACTTCGCGTAAAAGTGGTTCTTACATGGTGAGTAAAGTACTTCATCATACACGGGGAACACATCAGGAATGTCTCCTTTATGCTGAACATGCTGTCGGAATAAAATAATTATCATTGAATCGGCGATGGGGGTGGTGCATATTTCGAACCATGTCACATTGTGTTCATTTGTTGAGACGAGTGGGTGTTGTTAATAGTTTTGTCTTTTTTACTGGGTGCCTGTGCCAGCGATGGCTGTCTCAGATGAATTCTCAATTTAAAGAAAAAGAAAGAAAATCAAAGACTAATAATTTTTCATGACTGCTGAAGATTAAAGTTAATTGTATATGATAAGTATCATTTTGTATTGATTTTTCACCTCTTGTATCGATATGTTGTTACAGCATTATGTATTATCTTTAAATTATAATAGTTTTCATTTGGGTTTATAATCATTGTATTATAATTCCTTAGTTCAGTAGCCCAATATACTTCAAAATGTTTATATGAGTCATGCTATGTCCTGGGAAAATCAATAATTATGTCGGTCAGTTTAACCCACAATGAAGAAATCACGTGGTGGCTCGTGCAGATTTTATTACCTGAATCCTATGTCAATATCTTGTTGATTTGTAATAAGGTATTTAAATTGTAGTGCAAAGGCACTACAAGCAGTAACATGCACGACCTAGTTTCTGATTGATTAAATAAGGTTGTTGACAGAACTCATTCTAAGTCGCAGTATTAGAAGTTTAAATTCTCTTTTACGCCGTAAGAGACTATATAATGCCAATATAACCACTAAATGGGTATTCTTTGCAGTTCTCCAGAATCATAAGGTTATTGAGGACGAGTATTATTGTTTGTAAAATCAGCTGGTGAAAATCAATTATCTACACAGTACATTTTGGATTTAAGTACTATTCTTCAAGGAACTTAACAATATTCTACATTCACAGGAGTGTACCTGGGGTTAATAACATTTGGATTTAAAACTGTTTTTCTTGTGGCACATCAACACATTAATGACTTCATTCGGGATTCTTTGGATTAACTTCCGGATTATCAAAATGCAATAGGACATTTAGGAATTTCTAAACTGTAGGTGATTTCTAATTCTTTCACTTTGTTTGATTGAAATATTTAATATTTTAGGAAATTAAATTTATATTTTAGAAATTGTGAAAGCTTCTTTGAGTCGTTCTTTCATTTGTTACAATTTCTAACCCCTAGACGTAACAATGGCAAAAGTGTTCATGCATCGATATATTGATGAAGTGTTCATGCATCGATATATTGATGAATCGTTTCACCCCTAACTTTGACACAAGTGTTTTGGAATAAGGACCATTCAGTATTGGACACATTATGCTGATGTGCTGTCAAATATGGATGAAGACACACACAAAAATGGAGAAATCGTGCAACAGTTGTTTTCATAGCACATGCAATCAACAGCACTGAAAGAAGTTTCAGCAGAAAGCATCCTACTAACCAAATTATTTGGATAACTGCTCTTGCATTTTGATATTTGGCAGACGTCAGCAAGGTGGGCAGTCTAAGGTCTGCTTGGGACTAGTATTTGTCTTCTAGGAGAACATGTTTATGTTGATTTGGAAGGATGTATCTTCGTAAAGTTGGTACAATTTTAATCTGTACATTTTTAGAACTTTTAATTGAATCTCTATGGCCAGAATTGTGCCTTTGTGATGTAAAACCTGTGCATACATACATACTGTACAAACAAACATACAAAAGGAAAATAATGGCATATGCAATTACACATATCATCCCCATGATGTTTGAAGAAAAGGTGAGAATTATGTTATACCGACAATCTGGACATGCTAGGGTGCGCAAGTATTGTCACACACGCCTTCCTACACTGTTTGAGATAGTGATTCCATCTACTTATTTTAAAAGCAGCAATATCTTACCTGTCCTTATTGCATAGGTTTTACTTTTTGATACTGAGAAACCTCGTCTGTTCGATGTGATTGATCCTTCCACAGAGTGGAGAATTGTCAATAAGACATGGTCCACTCCTGCACCTCACGTGTCTATTGGCAGAACAAGTCATCTTTTTCAAAGACGCCATGTTAATGGATGTGACGTAGATCATGACCAAAGAAAAATTGCTTGTTGCGAGTGTTTTACCGCATTGCGGTCTTTCCTTCGACAATATTATATGTCATTGTTACAATTATCCATTCCGTATTCTGTTTATATACAGGTAACCCCTGCCCCCTTTTAGAATTTTGTTCTTGAAGGGACCTCTTAGGTTACCACATTGTATCAAAACCATTCAGGCGTTAGGGTACACATTTAGTTTTATCAATATACAACTTGTTACAGGCAAGTTTGTTTCTGTAAAGAAATATTGCAACATAGACCCGACCCTAACATAGTAGGAATTCATGTTCCTTTCTTTTAAATAATTGATTAAACATCAATTCTGTGTTTTTTTCTTTTTTACCATTGTATATTCATAATTGTTTCACGTGGCTTGTGCTGCATTTTTATTGTGCGTGTCTGCATTGCTTCTAAACAACATTATAATGGTTTAACAATTGAAACATTTTATTTTACTAAGAAAAGACAGGTAAAATCCTAATGAGTGAGTTTATTGTTTACCTTGTGCATACATGGAGGTGTATATAGCACACACTGTATACAGACAAGCGATTTCACATGTGACACAGTTACATATTGTCATGATTTATTGTTCTCTTTCAGGATTTTTATTTATTTCAGAGAACATTGTTGGGACAGTCGGTGGGTATGTGTGGCCACAAGAAGGGCCCTTGGGACACTCATCCAGACTGCCTCACATATTCGAAGTGCACATGAAAGAATCATGGTGCATTTTGCAAAATATGGTCTAATGAAAGATATCATCTAGTCGATACCAGATACACTTATAGAGGGTGAAGGAAACGTGAATACCCTTCATCCTCTGATTGTTCAGGTTTCTCTCTTGCAGAGCTCCAAGGGGCCCACTGCAAGATGACTAGTTATTCAGTTCGGAAGAGCATTCCCAGGTCTCAGAAGTTTATGGGATCAGTTTCTTCGGAGACAGGTGAGGCCCCTTCAGTAGGAGGGACTGAACGTTTGAGTAGATCGCCTCCCTCCGAAAGAGAGAAGTCGAACACTTCTCATGTTCAGAGTAGCGTGTTGCTCCCTCCTGCGAGGGAGGAGACCCAAACTGCATGTCTCACATCCTGGGTAGAATGGCGCAGCCTCCCACGAGGGAGACGAGGGAGGAGCAGCACCATACCCAACACTTCCAGGGTAGCGTGTCGCACCCTTTTGAGTGGCAGAAGCAGCATTGCACCTTACAGAGTGATGAATCAGACAAATCAAGATCGGACATCTATGTCGCCTTACCAGTCATTGACTGGTGATGGTCGGGTGACTGGTCACCAGTTTGTCCAGGTGACTGGTCAGTGTATGGTGACTGGTCACTGGTCAATTCGTCCTGGTGACCAGTCAGATCATAACAGTCACTGGCCATCAGTCATCTCGTATCAGTCGCCAACTATTCTCCGGTTATCACTCGCAGGTCTCATGGTACAGGAATAGGGATCAGATTGAGTTTCCCCCTTTCCTCGCTCTATCATCACATCCTGTGCAGAACTTGGAGTCTGCCCATTGGGTTAAGACTAGGGAAGGGATGATCGGTATCTCCCCTTTCCTATTATCCCAATGAATCCTTATGGAAAGTGAGGCTCTCCGCCTCAGGGTAATTGGTATTTTATGCCTTCATGGACTACTGGACCCAGAGTAGAGGTGATGCTGTGGCTCATGTACTGCCATCACCTCCTCGTCAGGTGGGATCAACCAGGAAGGCTGGAGGCGTAGTATCATCCAGGATAGACAAGCAGTCTTGTCTTCCCTCTGGAGCTTCTAGCGCACATAGAGAACCTATTCGCCATGATTAGCTATGGGCTGTGGCACAGAGTGCTCCTGTGTCATCTCCACACCTGAGGTACATAGTGATGCCCAGCCACGCCCCTTTGAAATGATCATGAACAATTCATGAACTGGCATGAACTGTTCAAGAATTATTCATGAACTGGGTTCGTGAATCATTCATGAAAGTCCATGAAAATATGCATGAACTGAAAATGGTCAATTCATGAAATTCTTAATTCATGAACTGTTCATGAACCTAAACTTCAAAAACCGTTCTTGAAAAGTTCATGAATTATTCATGAAATAAGTTCATGAATCATTCATGAAAGCCCATGACTATTTTCATGAACTGTTCATGGATATGCATGAACTGAAAATGGTCAATTCATGAACTGTTCATAAACCTATACTTCATAAACTTTTCTTGAACAGTTCACGAACAGTCCATACAAGTTCACAAATTTGGTCATCAGTATTCATAAACGGTGCATGAACATGAAAATTGGCATCAACTTATTGTTCATGAACTATTGATGAACAATTTCTAAACACGAATGATTCATGACTGTTCCTATAGACAATTTGATTTTCTGAAGAACCATGAAACACTAATAGTAACATTTCCTCCTAAATCATGAAGTAACATATTGGGGGGGGGGGCGGGGAGAAGGATTGTAAAACAGTATAAAAAAATGCATCATATGTTAAAAATGGTATGTTTTCATTTTAAATGAATTTCCAACATGCAAAAAAAGCACATGTAAATTGATAGATGATGTTAAATTTTTCACGCTCTTCATAAGACTTTTTGCATGTTCTGTAATTTTTTTTATGAAAATGTTTTGAGAGATAGTGGGGCATTTTGCTTGATCAATTATTCAAGCATATTCAGTTTTGACTGGGCAAGGCGCTGTCAAGGGGTTTCTCTTGACTCGACCGATCGCTTTGCAGAGATTGACCTGTTGGATAACTCATCTTTTGTAACGATCTTCAGGGCCAATAATTTAATCACTTCACAGTCATTGTCACTACTGAATTTCTCCATCTCTGACTTGGGCTCTTCCTGCTGATCACCTGATTGATTTCCACCATTTGAATCTTTCACGTTGCTGCAACAGTCATCTTAGCCATATGGTCTACAAGTTTTCTAATTTTCTTCCATAACCTGCCAACTTCATCCTCCAATTCTTTTGCTTTTCTACTGTCTGATTTGAAAGAGAGATACAACTAGGTTTATTAGTATAGAACCTCACAGAGAATTCTAGATATTTAGTTAAATTGGTCTTTCTCAAAAAGTTCACAATGACATGATAACATCAGTGATTTGACTACGTCAAAAAGTAAATAATGTATACATTATTATTATACAAGATTAAAAGAACCATTAACATGTGTCTCATAATGAAATCTAAGCAAATATTAACATATTCGGATGACTCAGTAAAACAATGAAAATAAAAATTGATGATGAATACCAGTAAAATACAAATAAAATGAAGAGATTTAACCAGATTTTTAAATCAGCAAATTTTAATAATAATAATGATTAAAATATTAATTTATATTTATTTTCTAAATTATTTTTGCAGTATTGCAGTAGAACATAACGTCTATATTACATAGATTTTTTAGTCAAATATCTGTCTGATTGTCGACATAATAAATACTTAGAAATATAAATCACACAAATCTAGAAGATTAATCTACTTAAATCTAACATTATTATGTAATGTTTAGCATACAATTGAAATAATATTAAATCAATCTATACGCAACTTATTCGGAGAATTTTGTCACTGGTTTCATCGCACCTTTTATTTTAATTGTAGCCGACTAGCTGTAGGTATTGTGTCACTGTATTTAGCAACAGGGGATGATTTTTTCAGAATTATAGAATATAAAACAACGGAATGTTTTCTGTATAATTTGAGTGTGCAGATTTTAAAAATGAATCCATCTTTATGATATCTTTTCAAATAAATTCACAGGAAGCATTCAAACACATGTACCGTCCACCACTTTTAATATTGGTCTTTGGCACTTTTTGCAAATTCTTGACCTCATGTTATTTCAAGCTGACATTTGCATATTTCTTACATATGTTTAAATAGAAACGTTTTGAGAACATTCAGTTTTAAGAATAAATTGACTTTTTCTATGTTCCAAGTAATTCAGAAGCCCCCCCTGTGCATTTTTATCAAGCACCCACCTAAAATTTTTGCATTAAATACTATATTTTTTAGTCATACACAAGTTGAAATTATATGTTGCTCTTAAAATGGAATGTTTTCTGCATAATTTGAGTGTGCAGAATTCAATAAATGAATCCATCTTTATGATATCTTTTCAGATAAATTCAGAGACAGCATTCAAACACATGAGAAGTCCACCATTGTTAATATTGGTCTTTGGTCACTTTTTGCAAATTCTTGACATCATGAGTCATACACAAGTTTAAATTGTATGTTACTCTTAAAATTAATAGTGTAAATGCATTACAATGTTCTTGTACATATATACATTGATCTGAAATCACAATTTAGTAAATAACAATTGCCATTTTAGAAATTAGTTATGATAACATATTTTTGGTCAGTTTACATATCTATAAAATAAAATCAGTAACAAAAAGCAAACAAACAGAAACATAACTTACTTTGAATACTTCTGGCACTGAGTTGGTTCTCACGAAATAGTTATGATTATGTATTTGTTTAAATAGAGACTGCTACAGATCGATTTTCTGTTCATTATGATGACAATATTCATATTGATATTCACAAAAAAGGCATGAAATGAATTTCTTATCATTCTTCAAAATTCTGAAAAAAATTTTAAACTTTTACCTCTTTTTCGCCCATGCTAAGCATGCACATTTTAATTTGAATACAGTGTCTCTAGATAAGAATCGTACGTAGAGCAGATGACCTGACATTGATAATATCTCAGTGATCACAATCATATACATATTATCAATATCATTATCAGTATCACCCGTTGAGTCCCTAACCTCGAAAATACATTACACAACAAAAGTTGTACCAACGTTTGCAATAAATTTGGTATAATGAATGACACTACGTTTGTATACTCCGATTCCTTGGTATAAACGTCTGCCCTTTCATAACATAAAATTTTCGTGTGTTTTGTAACCCAATTCATGTAGTATTGTTGTCATTGTTTACATTTTGTACGTACACATGTGCCGGGAAGAGTTACCGTTCTTGCTGGCACGGGTGACCTTTAAAAACGACGTAAATCGTGGGTTTAACGCAAATGTTCGCTCACATTTTACCATTATTCTCATAAAAAGAACTCCAAAGTATTTAAAAAGTAGGAATAGATGAGCGTATATGTTCGTTTATTCATTTTTTTCTGCATTTTGAAAAATTCGGTTTTCATTTATTTTCGCCGATATGTTGTAGAAAAGGCCCAATGTCATATGGTGGCGCTCTCCAGTTTCGTACTTTGCATAGGGTTAGAAATTTAAAGAAAAAGAATTACCCAGGGTTTCCTCACTGGCTGTTCTAGCTATTTAAAAAAGACCTTGTATATCTTAGGCATTGTTAAAAGAACTTTGAATTCCCTTTATTTTGGTGTATGATTGATGGGTGAAATTTGGGTTATAGAGTATACAGCTTGGTCTTACTTAAGATGTGCACCTCTCAAAAAACTGCTAGCTCCGCTTAGTCATTTTCACTTCCTGGACTTCAAAGGTAAATAAAAAAAAAAGAGCCGATAACTTTTTTTACTTTTTAGATATTTTGTAATTTATTCATAGTACTTTCAGAGGCTGGTATTGTCTGATCTGGCAAAATTCGTTTCCCTATTTTAATAACTCCTGAAAATAGTGCACTTTTGACTAATTCAGGCTGATTTTTCGAGTACTTTAGAGCGGCCATTTTGTCTGCCGTGTGCTTAGATCATGTCCAGTGTCCACAAGTACAATATGTAAAGACATTTCAGCCACAGTACATGAAAGTAACATAGAGGTATGCCAACATTCTCTCCATTGTGCATGTTGCAAATGCAAAATACTTCATCTTACACCTGTCACTCTCTCAGAAGCATGTATTATCTGTAGAGCGCCCCCATTAAGACAACATGTGCATTATTATTATATGATTTAATTTTGGTTGTATAGCTGAAACATTTAAGCCGCAAGCATATAAACAGTCCTTTTGAATAATTCTCATGTATTTTCCCACAGAACAGTATTCATTTGTAGCAAAGTCCCACACAAGCCCAGCCCCCCCCCCACCCCCCTCATGATGAAAAGTGGGCTATTTTAAAACTACACCTTGCATTTTCTCAACAATAGCAACCAATGTTTTGGTAAAAGACAGGAACATGAAACTTGCCACAATTATTCATGAGATGTCACTAATAAAATTTACAGACTGAACAGGGATGGAAGAGTTCAGGTTCACAGAGGTCAAAGGTCAAAGGGTACAAAGTTTGCTAATTCTTCTAACACTAGTATATGGAGGAAAGCGAATCTGCTTTATTATCATTGTTTTCCAGAATTTGATTACAACCGAATGAAAAGAAACATTTTTGCTATATTTTTCTTAGAATTAATACAACAGTTTTAAATTTAAGTTGACTTTACTCCTATGTTCTAAGACTTCTAATTTTCCCATAATTGAGGTCATTGCACACAAAATACTGCCACAAGGCATATTGTGTAAGCAAGAGAAAAATAGGCATAATTAGCTTATTTTTATGCATAACATCAATGTTAATATACCATTTTGTTGAGAAATGCATACATAATTATATGAGAAAGAGAAAAGGAATTGCACAAATTTTCATATTTATTTTAAGGTGGCGCTCTCCAGTTTCGTACTTTGCATAGGGTTAGAAATTTAAAGAAAAAGAATTACCCAGGGTTTCCTCACTGGCTGTTCTGGCTATTTCAAAAAGACCTTGTATATCTTAGGCATTGTTAAAAGAACTTTGAATTCCCTTTATTTTGGTGTATGATTGATGGGTGAAATTTGGGTTATAGAGTATACAGCTTGGTCTTACTTAAGATGTGCACCTCTCAAAAAACTGCTAGCTCCGCTTAGTCATTTTCACTTCCTGGACTTCAAAGGTAAATAAAAAAAAAAAGAGCTGATAACTTTTTTTACTTTTTAGATATTTTGTAATTTATTCATAGTACTTTCAGAGGCTGGTATTGTCTGATCTGGCAAAATTCGTTTCCCTATTTTAATAACTCCTGAAAATAGTGCACTTTTGACTAATTCAGGCTGATTTTTCGAGTACTTTAGAGCGGCCATTTTGTCTGCCGTGTGCTTAGATCATGTCCAGTGTCCACAAGTACAATATGTAAAGACATTTCAGCCACAGTACATGAAAGTAACATAGATGTATGCCAACATTCTCTCCATTGTGCATGTTGCAAATGCAAAATACTTCATCTTACACCTGTCACTCTCTCAGAAGCATGTATTATCTGTAGAGCGCCCCCATTAAGACAACATGTGCATTATTATTATATGATTTAATTTTGGTTGTATAGCTGAAACATTTAAGCCGCAAGCATATAAACAGTCCTTTTGAATAATTCTCATGTATTTTCCCACAGAACAGTATTCATTTGTAGCAAAGTCCCACACAAGCCCAGCCCCCCCCCCCCCTCATGATGAAAAGTGGGCTATTTTAAAACTACACCTTGCATTTTCTCAACAATAGCAACCAATGTTTTGGTAAAAGACAGGAACATGAAACTTGCCACAATTATTCATGAGATGTCACTAATAAAATTTACAGACTGAACAGGGATGGAAGAGTTCAGGTTCACAGAGGTCAAAGGTCAAAGGGTACAAAGTTTGCTAATTCTTCTAACACTAGTATATGGAAGGAAAGCGAATCTGCTTTATTATCATTGTTTTCCAGAATTTGATTACAACCGAATGAAAAGAAACATTTTTGCTATATTTTTCTTAGAATTAATACAACAGTTTTAAATTTAAGTTGACTTTACTCCTATGTTCTAAGACTTCTAATTTTCCCATAATTGAGGTCATTGCACACAAAATACTGCCACAAGGCATATTGTGTAAGCAAGAGAAAAATAGGCATAATTAGCTTATTTTTATGCATAACATCAATGTTAATATACCATTTTGTTGAGAAATGCATACATAATTATATGAGAAAGAGAAAAGGAATTGCACAAATTTTCATATTTATTTTAAGGTGGCGCTCTCCAGTTTCGTACTTTGCATAGGGTTAGAAATTTAAAGAAAAAGAATTACCCAGGGTTTCCTCACTGGCTGTTCTGGCTATTTCAAAAAGACCTTGTATATCTTAGGCATTGTTAAAAGAACTTTGAATTCCCTATATTTTGGTGTATGATTGATGGGTGAAATTTGGGTTATAGAGTATACAGCTTGGTCTTACTTAAGATGTGCACCTCTCAAAAAACTGCTAGCTCCGCTTAGTCATTTTCACTTCCTGGACTTCAAAGGTAAATAAAAAAAAAAAGAGCTGATAACTTTTTTTACTTTTTAGATATTTTGTAATTTATTCATAGTACTTTCAGAGGCTGGTATTGTCTGATCTGGCAAAATTCGTTTCCCTATTTTAATAACTCCTGAAAATAGTGCACTTTTGACTAATTCAGGCTGATTTTTCGAGTACTTTAGAGCGGCCATTTTGTCTGCCGTGTGCTTAGATCATGTCCAGTGTCCACAAGTACAATATGTAAAGACATTTCAGCCACAGTACATGAAAGTAACATAGATGTATGCCAACATTCTCTCCATTGTGCATGTTGCAAATGCAAAATACTTCATCTTACACCTGTCACTCTCTCAGAAGCATGTATTATCTGTAGAGCGCCCCCATTAAGACAACATGTGCATTATTATTATATGATTTAATTTTGGTTGTATAGCTGAAACATTTAAGCCGCAAGCATATAAACAGTCCTTTTGAATAATTCTCATGTATTTTCCCACAGAACAGTATTCATTTGTAGCAAAGTCCCACACAAGCCCAGCCCCCCCCCCCCCTCATGATGAAAAGTGGGCTATTTTAAAACTACACCTTGCATTTTCTCAACAATAGCAACCAATGTTTTGGTAAAAGACAGGAACATGAAACTTGCCACAATTATTCATGAGATGTCACTAATAAAATTTACAGACTGAACAGGGATGGAAGAGTTCAGGTTCACAGAGGTCAAAGGTCAAAGGGTACAAAGTTTGCTAATTCTTCTAACACTAGTATATGGAGGAAAGCGAATCTGCTTTATTATCATTGTTTTCCAGAATTTGATTACAACCGAATGAAAAGAAACATTTTTGCTATATTTTTCTTAGAATTAATACAACAGTTTTAAATTTAAGTTGACTTTACTCCTATGTTCTAAGACTTCTAATTTTCCCATAATTGAGGTCATTGCACACAAAATACTGCCACAAGGCATATTGTGTAAGCAAGAGCAAAATAGGCATAATTAGCTTATTTTTATGCATAACATCAATGTTAATATACCATTTTGTTGAGAAATGCATACATAATTATATGAGAAAGAGAAAAGGAATTGCACAAATTTTCATATTTATTTTAAGGTGGCGCTCTCCAGTTTCGTACTTTGCATAGGGTTAGAAATTTAAAGAAAAAGAATTACCCAGGGTTTCCTCACTGGCTGTTCTGGCTATTTAAAAAAGACCTTGTATATCTTAGGCATTGTTAAAAGAACTTTGAATTCCCTTTATTTTGGTGTATGATTGATGGGTGAAATTTGGGTTATAGAGTATACAGCTTGGTCTTACTTAAGATGTGCACCTCTCAAAAAACTGCTAGCTCCGCTTAGTCATTTTCACTTCCTGGACTTCAAAGGTAAATAAAAAAAAAAGAGCTGATAACTTTTTTTACTTTTTAGATATTTTGTAATTTATTCATAGTACTTTCAGAGGCTGGTATTGTCTGATCTGGCAAAATTCGTTTCCCTATTTTAATAACTCCTGAAAATAGTGCACTTTTGACTAATTCAGGCTGATTTTTCGAGTACTTTAGAGCGGCCATTTTGTCTGCCGTGTGCTTAGATCATGTCCAGTGTCCACAAGTACAATATGTAAAGACATTTCAGCCACAGTACATGAAAGTAACATAGAGGTATGCCAACATTCTCTCCATTGTGCATGTTGCAAATGCAAAATACTTCATCTTACACCTGTCACTCTCTCAGAAGCATGTATTATCTGTAGAGCGCCCCCATTAAGACAACATGTGCATTATTATTATATGATTTAATTTTGGTTGTATAGCTGAAAGATTTAAGCCGCAAGCATATAAACAGTCCTTTTGAATAATTCTCATGTATTTTCCCACAGAACAGTATTCATTTGTAGCAAAGTCCCACACAAGCCCAGCCCCCCCCCCCCCCTCATGATGAAAAGTGGGCTATTTTAAAACTACACCTTGCATTTTCTCAACAATAGCAACCAATGTTTTGGTAAAAGACAGGAACATGAAACTTGCCACAATTATTCATGAGATGTCACTAATAAAATTTACAGACTGAACAGGGATGGAAGAGTTCAGGTTCACAGAGGTCAAAGGTCAAAGGGTACAAAGTTTGCTAATTCTTCTAACACTAGTATATGGAAGAAAGCGAATCTGCTTTATTATCATTGTTTTCCAGAATTTTATTACAACCGAATGAAAAGAAACATTTTTGCTATATTTTTCTTAGAATTAATACAACAGTTTTAAATTTAAGTTGACTTTACTCCTATGTTCTAAGACTTCTAATTTTCCCATAATTGAGGTCATTGCACACAAAATACTGCCACAAGGCATATTGTGTAAGCAAGAGCAAAATAGGCATAATTAGCTTATTTTTATGCATAACATCAATGTTAATATACCATTTTGTTGAGAAATGCATACATAATTATATGAGAAAGAGAAAAGCAATTGCACAAATTTTCATATTTATTTTAAGGTGGCGCTCTCCAGTTTCGTACTTTGCATAGGGTTAGAAATTTAAAGAAAAAGAATTACCCAGGGTTTCCTCACTGGCTGTTCTGGCTATTTAAAAAAGACCTTGTATATCTTAGGCATTGTTAAAAGAACTTTGAATTCCCTTTATTTTGGTGTATGATTGATGGGTGAAATTTGGGTTATAGAGTATACAGCTTGGTCTTACTTAAGATGTGCACCTCTCAAAAAACTGCTAGCTCCGCTTAGTCATTTTCACTTCCTGGACTTCAAAGGTAAATAAAAAAAAAAAGAGCCGATAACTTTTGTTACTTTTTAGATATTTTGTAATTTATTCATAGTACTTTCAGAGGCTGGTATTGTCTGATCTGGCAAAATTCGTTTCCCTATTTTAATAACTCCTGAAAATAGTGCACTTTTGACTAATTCAGGCTGATTTTTCGAGTACTTTAGAGCGGCCATTTTGTCTGCCGTGTGCTTAGATCATGTCCAGTGTCCACAAGTACAATATGTAAAGACATTTCAGCCACAGTACATGAAAGTAACATAGAGGTATGCCAACATTCTCTCCATTGTGCATGTTGCAAATGCAAAATACTTCATCTTACACCTGTCACTCTCTCAGAAGCATGTATTATCTGTAGAGCGCCCCCATTAAGACAACATGTGCATTATTATTATATGATTTAATTTTGGTTGTATAGCTGAAAGATTTAAGCCGCAAGCATATAAACAGTCCTTTTGAATAATTCTCATGTATTTTCCCACAGAACAGTATTCATTTGTAGCAAAGTCCCACACAAGCCCAGCCCCCCCCCCCCTCATGATGAAAAGTGGGCTATTTTAAAACTACACCTTGCATTTTCTCAACAATAGCAACCAATGTTTTGGTAAAAGACAGGAACATGAAACTTGCCACAATTATTCATGAGATGTCACTAATAAAATTTACAGACTGAACAGGGATGGAAGAGTTCAGGTTCACAGAGGTCAAAGGTCAAAGGGTACAAAGTTTGCTAATTCTTCTAACACTAGTATATGGAAGAAAGCGAATCTGCTTTATTATCATTGTTTTCCAGAATTTTATTACAACCGAATGAAAAGAAACATTTTTGCTATATTTTTCTTAGAATTAATACAACAGTTTTAAATTTAAGTTGACTTTACTCCTATGTTCTAAGACTTCTAATTTTCCCATAATTGAGGTCATTGCACACAAAATACTGCCACAAGGCATATTGTGTAAGCAAGAGCAAAATAGGCATAATTAGCTTATTTTTATGCATAACATCAATGTTAATATACCATTTTGTTGAGAAATGCATACATAATTATATGAGAAAGAGAAAAGCAATTGCACAAATTTTCATATTTATTTTAAGGTGGCGCTCTCCAGTTTCGTACTTTGCATAGGGTTAGAAATTTAAAGAAAAAGAATTACCCAGGGTTTCCTCACTGGCTGTTCTGGCTATTTAAAAAAGACCTTGTATATCTTAGGCATTGTTAAAAGAACTTTGAATTCCCTTTATTTTGGTGTATGATTGATGGGTGAAATTTGGGTTATAGAGTATACAGCTTGGTCTTACTTAAGATGTGCACCTCTCAAAAAACTGCTAGCTCCGCTTAGTCATTTTCACTTCCTGGACTTCAAAGGTAAATAAAAAAAAAAAGAGCTGATAACTTTTGTTACTTTTTAGATATTTTGTAATTTATTCATAGTACTTTCAGAGGCTGGTATTGTCTGATCTGGCAAAATTCGTTTCCCTATTTTAATAACTCCTGAAAATAGTGCACTTTTGACTAATTCAGGCTGATTTTTCGAGTACTTTAGAGCGGCCATTTTGTCTGCCGTGTGCTTAGATCATGTCCAGTGTCCACAAGTACAATATGTAAAGACATTTCAGCCACAGTACATGAAAGTAACATAGAGGTATGCCAACATTCTCTCCATTGTGCATGTTGCAAATGCAAAATACTTCATCTTACACCTGTCACTCTCTCAGAAGCATGTATTATCTGTAGAGCGCCCCCATTAAGACAACATGTGCATTATTATTATATGATTTAATTTTGGTTGTATAGCTGAAACATTTAAGCCGCAAGCATATAAACAGTCCTTTTGAATAATTCTCATGTATTTTCCCACAGAACAGTATTCATTTGTAGCAAAGTCCCACACAAGCCCAGCCCCCCCCCCCCCCCTCATGATGAAAAGTGGGCTATTTTAAAACTACACCTTGCATTTTCTCAACAATAGCAACCAATGTTTTGGTAAAAGACAGGAACATGAAACTTGCCACAATTATTCATGAGATGTCACTAATAAAATTTACAGACTGAACAGGGATGGAAGAGTTCAGGTTCACAGAGGTCAAAGGTCAAAGGGTACAAAGTTTGCTAATTCTTCTAACACTAGTATATGGAAGAAAGCGAATCTGCTTTATTATCATTGTTTTCCAGAATTTTATTACAACCGAATGAAAAGAAACATTTTTGCTATATTTTTCTTAGAATTAATACAACAGTTTTAAATTTAAGTTGACTTTACTCCTATGTTCTAAGACTTCTAATTTTCCCATAATTGAGGTCATTGCACACAAAATACTGCCACAAGGCATATTGTGTAAGCAAGAGCAAAATAGGCATAATTAGCTTATTTTTATGCATAACATCAATGTTAATATACCATTTTGTTGAGAAATGCATACATAATTATATGAGAAAGAGAAAAGCAATTGCACAAATTTTCATATTTATTTTAAGGTGGCGCTCTCCAGTTTCGTACTTTGCATAGGGTTAGAAATTTAAAGAAAAAGAATTACCCAGGGTTTCCTCACTGGCTGTTCTGGCTATTTAAAAAAGACCTTGTATATCTTAGGCATTGTTAAAAGAACTTTGAATTCCCTTTATTTTGGTGTATGATTGATGGGTGAAATTTGGGTTATAGAGTATACAGCTTGGTCTTACTTAAGATGTGCACCTCTCAAAAAACTGCTAGCTCCGCTTAGTCATTTTCACTTCCTGGACTTCAAAGGTAAATCAAAAAAAAAGAGCCGATAACTTTTGTTACTTTTTAGATATTTTGTAATTTATTCATAGTACTTTCAGAGGCTGGTATTGTCTGATCTGGCAAAATTCGTTTCCCTATTTTAATAACTCCTGAAAATAGTGCACTTTTGACTAATTCAGGCTGATTTTTCGAGTACTTTAGAGCGGCCATTTTGTCTGCCGTGTGCTTAGATCATGTCCAGTGTCCACAAGTACAATATGTAAAGACATTTCAGCCACAGTACATGAAAGTAACATAGAGGTATGCCAACATTCTCTCCATTGTGCATGTTGCAAATGCAAAATACTTCATCTTACACCTGTCACTCTCTCAGAAGCATGTATTATCTGTAGAGCGCCCCCATTAAGACAACATGTGCATTATTATTATATGATTTAATTTTGGTTGTATAGCTGAAAGATTTAAGCCGCAAGCATATAAACAGTCCTTTTGAATAATTCTCATGTATTTTCCCACAGAACAGTATTCATTTGTAGCAAAGTCCCACACAAGCCCAGCCCCCCCACCCCCCTCATGATGAAAAGTGGGCTATTTTAAAACTACACCTTGCATTTTCTCAACAATAGCAACCAATGTTTTGGTAAAAGACAGGAACATGAAACTTGCCACAATTATTCATGAGATGTCACTAATAAAATTTACAGACTGAACAGGGATGGAAGAGTTCAGGTTCACAGAGGTCAAAGGTCAAAGGGTACAAAGTTTGCTAATTCTTCTAACACTAGTATATGGAAGAAAGCGAATCTGCTTTATTATCATTGTTTTCCAGAATTTTATTACAACCGAATGAAAAGAAACATTTTTGCTATATTTTTCTTAGAATTAATACAACAGTTTTAAATTTAAGTTGACTTTACTCCTATGTTCTAAGACTTCTAATTTTCCCATAATTGAGGTCATTGCACACAAAATACTGCCACAAGGCATATTGTGTAAGCAAGAGCAAAATAGGCATAATTAGCTTATTTTTATGCATAACATCAATGTTAATATACCATTTTGTTGAGAAATGCATACATAATTATATGAGAAAGAGAAAAGCAATTGCACAAATTTTCATATTTATTTTAAGGTGGCGCTCTCCAGTTTCGTACTTTGCATAGGGTTAGAAATTTAAAGAAAAAGAATTACCCAGGGTTTCCTCACTGGCTGTTCTGGCTATTTAAAAAAGACCTTGTATATCTTAGGCATTGTTAAAAGAACTTTGAATTCCCTTTATTTTGGTGTATGATTGATGGGTGAAATTTGGGTTATAGAGTATACAGCTTGGTCTTACTTAAGATGTGCACCTCTCAAAAAACTGCTAGCTCCGCTTAGTCATTTTCACTTCCTGGACTTCAAAGGTAAATAAAAAAAAAAGAGCCGATAACTTTTTTTACTTTTTAGATATTTTGTAATTTATTCATAGTACTTTCAGAGGCTGGTATTGTCTGATCTGGCAAAATTCGTTTCCCTATTTTAATAACTCCTGAAAATAGTGCACTTTTGACTAATTCAGGCTGATTTTTCGAGTACTTTAGAGCGGCCATTTTGTCTGCCGTGTGCTTAGATCATGTCCAGTGTCCACAAGTACAATATGTAAAGACATTTCAGCCACAGTACATGAAAGTAACATAGAGGTATGCCAACATTCTCTCCATTGTGCATGTTGCAAATGCAAAATACTTCATCTTACACCTGTCACTCTCTCAGAAGCATGTATTATCTGTAGAGCGCCCCCATTAAGACAACATGTGCATTATTATTATATGATTTAATTTTGGTTGTATAGCTGAAAGATTTAAGCCGCAAGCATATAAACAGTCCTTTTGAATAATTCTCATGTATTTTCCCACAGAACAGTATTCATTTGTAGCAAAGTCCCACACAAGCCCAGCCCCCCCACCCCCCTCATGATGAAAAGTGGGCTATTTTAAAACTACACCTTGCATTTTCTCAACAATAGCAACCAATGTTTTGGTAAAAGACAGGAACATGAAACTTGCCACAATTATTCATGAGATGTCACTAATAAAATTTACAGACTGAACAGGGATGGAAGAGTTCAGGTTCACAGAGGTCAAAGGTCAAAGGGTACAAAGTTTGCTAATTCTTCTAACACTAGTATATGGAAGAAAGCGAATCTGCTTTATTATCATTGTTTTCCAGAATTTTATTACAACCGAATGAAAAGAAACATTTTTGCTATATTTTTCTTAGAATTAATACAACAGTTTTAAATTTAAGTTGACTTTACTCCTATGTTCTAAGACTTCTAATTTTCCCATAATTGAGGTCATTGCACACAAAATACTGCCACAAGGCATATTGTGTAAGCAAGAGCAAAATAGGCATAATTAGCTTATTTTTATGCATAACATCAATGTTAATATACCATTTTGTTGAGAAATGCATACATAATTATATGAGAAAGAGAAAAGCAATTGCACAAATTTTCATATTTATTTTAAGGTGGCGCTCTCCAGTTTCGAACTTTGCATAGGGTTAGAAATTTAAAGAAAAAGAACTACCCAGGTTTTCCTCACTGGCTGTTCTGGCTATATAAAAAAGACCTTGTATATCTTAGGCATTGTTAAAAGAACTTTGAATTCCCTTTATTTTGGTGTATGATTGATGGGTGAAATTTGGGTTATAGAGTATACAGCTTGGTCTTACTTAAGATGTGCACCTCTCAAAAAACTGCTAGCTCCGCTTAGTCATTTTCACTTCCTGGACTTCAAAGGTAAATAAAAAAAAAAAGAGCCGATAACTTTTGTTACTTTTTAGATATTTTGTAATTTATTCATAGTACTTTCAGAGGCTGGTATTGTCTGATCTGGCAAAATTCGTTTCCCTATTTTAATAACTCCTGAAAATAGTGCACTTTTGACTAATTCAGGCTGATTTTTCGAGTACTTTAGAGCGGCCATTTTGTCTGCCGTGTGCTTAGATCATGTCCAGTGTCCACAAGTACAATATGTAAAGACATTTCAGCCACAGTACATGAAAGTAACATAGAGGTATGCCAACATTCTCTCCATTGTGCATGTTGCAAATGCAAAATACTTCATCTTACACCTGTCACTCTCTCAGAAGCATGTATTATCTGTAGAGCGCCCCCATTAAGACAACATGTGCATTATTATTATATGATTTAATTTTGGTTGTATAGCTGAAAGATTTAAGCCGCAAGCATATAAACAGTCCTTTTGAATAATTCTCATGTATTTTCCCACAGAACAGTATTCATTTGTAGCAAAGTCCCACACAAGCCCAGCCCCCCCCCCCCCCCTCATGATGAAAAGTGGGCTATTTTAAAACTACACCTTGCATTTTCTCAACAATAGCAACCAATGTTTTGGTAAAAGACAGGAACATGAAACTTGCCACAATTATTCATGAGATGTCACTAATAAAATTTACAGACTGAACAGGGATGGAAGAGTTCAGGTTCACAGAGGTCAAAGGTCAAAGGGTACAAAGTTTGCTAATTCTTCTAACACTAGTATATGGAAGAAAGCGAATCTGCTTTATTATCATTGTTTTCCAGAATTTTATTACAACCGAATGAAAAGAAACATTTTTGCTATATTTTTCTTAGAATTAATACAACAGTTTTAAATTTAAGTTGACTTTACTCCTATGTTCTAAGACTTCTAATTTTCCCATAATTGAGGTCATTGCACACAAAATACTGCCACAAGGCATATTGTGTAAGCAAGAGCAAAATAGGCATAATTAGCTTATTTTTATGCATAACATCAATGTTAATATACCATTTTGTTGAGAAATGCATACATAATTATATGAGAAAGAGAAAAGCAATTGCACAAATTTTCATATTTATTTTAAGGTGGCGCTCTCCAGTTTCGTACTTTGCATAGGGTTAGAAATTTAAAGAAAAAGAATTACCCAGGGTTTCCTCACTGGCTGTTCTGGCTATTTAAAAAAGACCTTGTATATCTTAGGCATTGTTAAAAGAACTTTGAATTCCCTTTATTTTGGTGTATGATTGATGGGTGAAATTTGGGTTATAGAGTATACAGCTTGGTCTTACTTAAGATGTGCACCTCTCAAAAAACTGCTAGCTCCGCTTAGTCATTTTCACTTCCTGGACTTCAAAGGTAAATAAAAAAAAAAGAGCCGATAACTTTTTTTACTTTTTAGATATTTTGTAATTTATTCATAGTACTTTCAGAGGCTGGTATTGTCTGATCTGGCAAAATTCGTTTCCCTATTTTAATAACTCCTGAAAATAGTGCACTTTTGACTAATTCAGGCTGATTTTTCGAGTACTTTAGAGCGGCCATTTTGTCTGCCGTGTGCTTAGATCATGTCCAGTGTCCACAAGTACAATATGTAAAGACATTTCAGCCACAGTACATGAAAGTAACATAGAGGTATGCCAACATTCTCTCCATTGTGCATGTTGCAAATGCAAAATACTTCATCTTACACCTGTCACTCTCTCAGAAGCATGTATTATCTGTAGAGCGCCCCCATTAAGACAACATGTGCATTATTATTATATGATTTAATTTTGGTTGTATAGCTGAAACATTTAAGCCGCAAGCATATAAACAGTCCTTTTGAATAATTCTCATGTATTTTCCCACAGAACAGTATTCATTTGTAGCAAAGTCCCACACAAGCCCAGCCCCCCCCCCCCCTCATGATGAAAAGTGGGCTATTTTAAAACTACACCTTGCATTTTCTCAACAATAGCAACCAATGTTTTGGTAAAAGACAGGAACATGAAACTTGCCACAATTATTCATGAGATGTCACTAATAAAATTTACAGACTGAACAGGGATGGAAGAGTTCAGGTTCACAGAGGTCAAAGGTCAAAGGGTACAAAGTTTGCTAATTCTTCTAACACTAGTATATGGAAGAAAGCGAATCTGCTTTATTATCATTGTTTTCCAGAATTTTATTACAACCGAATGAAAAGAAACATTTTTGCTATATTTTTCTTAGAATTAATACAACAGTTTTAAATTTAAGTTGACTTTACTCCTATGTTCTAAGACTTCTAATTTTCCCATAATTGAGGTCATTGCACACAAAATACTGCCACAAGGCATATTGTGTAAGCAAGAGCAAAATAGGCATAATTAGCTTATTTTTATGCATAACATCAATGTTAATATACCATTTTGTTGAGAAATGCATACATAATTATATGAGAAAGAGAAAAGCAATTGCACAAATTTTCATATTTATTTTAAGGTGGCGCTCTCCAGTTTCGTACTTTGCATAGGGTTAGAAATTTAAAGAAAAAGAATTACCCAGGGTTTCCTCACTGGCTGTTCTGGCTATTTAAAAAAGACCTTGTATATCTTAGGCATTGTTAAAAGAACTTTGAATTCCCTTTATTTTGGTGTATGATTGATGGGTGAAATTTGGGTTATAGAGTATACAGCTTGGTCTTACTTAAGATGTGCACCTCTCAAAAAACTGCTAGCTCCGCTTAGTCATTTTCACTTCCTGGACTTCAAAGGTAAATAAAAAAAAAAGAGCTGATAACTTTTTTTACTTTTTAGATATTTTGTAATTTATTCATAGTACTTTCAGAGGCTGGTATTGTCTGATCTGGCAAAATTCGTTTCCCTATTTTAATAACTCCTGAAAATAGTGCACTTTTGACTAATTCAGGCTGATTTTTCGAGTACTTTAGAGCGGCCATTTTGTCTGCCGTGTGCTTAGATCATGTCCAGTGTCCACAAGTACAATATGTAAAGACATTTCAGCCACAGTACATGAAAGTAACATAGAGGTATGCCAACATTCTCTCCATTGTGCATGTTGCAAATGCAAAATACTTCATCTTACACCTGTCACTCTCTCAGAAGCATGTATTATCTGTAGAGCGCCCCCATTAAGACAACATGTGCATTATTATTATATGATTTAATTTTGGTTGTATAGCTGAAACATTTAAGCCGCAAGCATATAAACAGTCCTTTTGAATAATTCTCATGTATTTTCCCACAGAACAGTATTCATTTGTAGCAAAGTCCCACACAAGCCCAGCCCCCCCCCCCCCCCTCATGATGAAAAGTGGGCTATTTTAAAACTACACCTTGCATTTTCTCAACAATAGCAACCAATGTTTTGGTAAAAGACAGGAACATGAAACTTGCCACAATTATTCATGAGATGTCACTAATAAAATTTACAGACTGAACAGGGATGGAAGAGTTCAGGTTCACAGAGGTCAAAGGTCAAAGGGTACAAAGTTTGCTAATTCTTCTAACACTAGTATATGGAAGAAAGCGAATCTGCTTTATTATCATTGTTTTCCAGAATTTTATTACAACCGAATGAAAAGAAACATTTTTGCTATATTTTTCTTAGAATTAATACAACAGTTTTAAATTTAAGTTGACTTTACTCCTATGTTCTAAGACTTCTAATTTTCCCATAATTGAGGTCATTGCACACAAAATACTGCCACAAGGCATATTGTGTAAGCAAGAGCAAAATAGGCATAATTAGCTTATTTTTATGCATAACATCAATGTTAATATACCATTTTGTTGAGAAATGCATACATAATTATATGAGAAAGAGAAAAGCAATTGCACAAATTTTCATATTTATTTTAAGGTGGCGCTCTCCAGTTTCGTACTTTGCATAGGGTTAGAAATTTAAAGAAAAAGAATTACCCAGGGTTTCCTCACTGGCTGTTCTGGCTATTTAAAAAAGACCTTGTATATCTTAGGCATTGTTAAAAGAACTTTGAATTCCCTTTATTTTGGTGTATGATTGATGGGTGAAATTTGGGTTATAGAGTATACAGCTTGGTCTTACTTAAGATGTGCACCTCTCAAAAAACTGCTAGCTCCGCTTAGTCATTTTCACTTCCTGGACTTCAAAGGTAAATAAAAAAAAAAGAGCCGATAACTTTTTTTACTTTTTAGATATTTTGTAATTTATTCATAGTACTTTCAGAGGCTGGTATTGTCTGATCTGGCAAAATTCGTTTCCCTATTTTAATAACTCCTGAAAATAGTGCACTTTTGACTAATTCAGGCTGATTTTTCGAGTACTTTAGAGCGGCCATTTTGTCTGCCGTGTGCTTAGATCATGTCCAGTGTCCACAAGTACAATATGTAAAGACATTTCAGCCACAGTACATGAAAGTAACATAGAGGTATGCCAACATTCTCTCCATTGTGCATGTTGCAAATGCAAAATACTTCATCTTACACCTGTCACTCTCTCAGAAGCATGTATTATCTGTAGAGCGCCCCCATTAAGACAACATGTGCATTATTATTATATGATTTAATTTTGGTTGTATAGCTGAAACATTTAAGCCGCAAGCATATAAACAGTCCTTTTGAATAATTCTCATGTATTTTCCCACAGAACAGTATTCATTTGTAGCAAAGTCCCACACAAGCCCAGCCCCCCCCCCCCCCCCATGATGAAAAGTGGGCTATTTTAAAACTACACCTTGCATTTTCTCAACAATAGCAACCAATGTTTTGGTAAAAGACAGGAACATGAAACTTGCCACAATTATTCATGAGATGTCACTAATAAAATTTACAGACTGAACAGGGATGGAAGAGTTCAGGTTCACAGAGGTCAAAGGTCAAAGGGTACAAAGTTTGCTAATTCTTCTAACACTAGTATATGGAAGAAAGCGAATCTGCTTTATTATCATTGTTTTCCAGAATTTTATTACAACCGAATGAAAAGAAACATTTTTGCTATATTTTTCTTAGACTTAATACAACAGTTTTAAATTTAAGTTGACTTTACTCCTATGTTCTAAGACTTCTAATTTTCCCATAATTGAGGTCATTGCACACAAAATACTGCCACAAGGCATATTGTGTAAGCAAGAGCAAAATAGGCATAATTAGCTTATTGTTATGCATAACATCAATGTTAATATACCATTTTGTTGAGAAATGCATACATAATTATATGAGAAAGAGAAAAGCAATTGCACAAATTTTCATATTTATTTTAAGGTGGCGCTCTCCAGTTTCGTACTTTGCATAGGGTTAGAAATTTAAAGAAAAAGAATTAGCCAGGGTTTCCTCACTGGCTGTCCTGGCTATTTAAAAAAGACCTTGTATATCTTAGGCATTGTTAAAAGAACTTTGAATTCCCTTTATTTTGGTGTATGATTGATGGGTGAAATTTGGGTTATAGAGTATACAGCTTGGTCTTACTTAAGATGTGCACCTCTCAAAAAACTGCTAGCTCCGCTTAGTCATTTTCACTTCCTGGACTTCAAAGGTAAATAAAAAAAAAAAGAGCTGATAACTTTTTTTACTTTTTAGGATATTTTGTAATTTATTCATAGTACTTTCAGAGGCTGGTATTGTCTGATCTGGCAAAATTCTTTTCCCTATTTTAATAACTCCTGAAAATAGTGCACTTTTGACTAATTCAGGCTGATTTTTCGAGTACTTTAGAGCGGCCATTTTGTCTGCCGTGTGCTTAGATCATGTCCAGTGTCCACAAGTACAATATGTAAAGACATTTCAGCCACAGTACATGAAAGTAACATAGAGGTATGCCAACATTCTCTCCATTGTGCATGTTGCAAATGCAAAATACTTCATCTTACACCTGTCACTCTCTCAGAAGCATGTATTATCTGTAGAGCGCCCCCATTAAGACAACATGTGCATTATTATTATATGATTTAATTTTGGTTGTATAGCTGAAACATTTAAGCCGCAAGCATTTAAACAGTCCTTTTGAATAATTCTCATGTATTTTCCTACAGAACAGTATTCATTTGTAGCAAAGTCCCACACAAGGCCAGATACCCCCCCCCATGATGAAAAGTGGGCTATTTTAAAACTACACCTTGCATTTTCTCAACAATAGCAACCAATGTTTTGGTAAAAGACAGGAACATGAAACTTGCCACAATTATTCATGAGATGTCACTAATAAAATTTACAGACTGAACAGGGATGGAAGAGTTCAGGTTCACAGAGGTCAAAGGTCAAAGGGTACAAAGTTTGCTAATTCTTCTAACACTAGTACATATAAGAAAGCGAATCTGCTTTATTATCATTATTTTCCAGAATTTTATTACAACCGAATGAAAAGAAACATTTTTGCTATATTTTTCTTAGACTTAATACAACAGTTTTAAATTTAAGTTGACTTTACTCCTGTGTTCTAAGACTTCTAATTTTCCCATAATTGAGGTCATTGTACACAAAATACTGCCACAAGGCATATTGTGTAAGCAAGAGCAAAATAGGCATAATTAGCTTATTGTTATGCATAACATCAATGTTAATATACCATTTTGTTGAGAAATGCATACATAATTATATGAGAAAGAGAAAAGCAATTGCACAAATTTTCATATTTATTTTAAGGTGGCGCTCTCCAGTTTCGTACTTTGCATAGGGTTAGAAATTTAAAGAAAAAGAATTAGCCAGGGTTTCCTCACTGGCTGTCCTGGCTATTTAAAAAAGACCTTGTATATCTTAGGTATTGTTAAAAGAACTTTGAATTCCCTTTATTTTGGTGTATGATTGATGGGTGAAATTTGGGTTATAGAGTATACAGCTTGGTCTTACTTAAGATGTGCACCTCACAAAAAACTGCTAGCTCCGCTTGGTCATTTTCACTTCCTGGACTTCAAAGGTAAATAAAAAAAAAAGAGCCGATAACTTTTTTTACTTTTTGGATATTTTTTAATTCATTGATAGTACTTTCAGAGGCTGGTATTGTCTGCTCTGGCAAAATTCTTTTCCCTATTTTAATAACTGCTGAAAATAGTGCACTTTTGACTAATTCAGGCTGATTTATTGAGTACTTTGGAGTGGCCATTTTGTCCGCTGTGTGCTTAGATCATGTCCAGTTTCCACAAGTACAATATGTAAAGAAATTTCAGCCACAGTACATGAAAGTAACATAGAGGTATGCCAACATTCTCTCCATTGTGCATGTTGCAAATGCAAAATACTTCATCTTACACCTGTCACTCACTCAGAAGCATGTATTATCTGTAGAGCGCCCCCATATAGACAACATATGCATTATTATTATATGATTTAATTTTGGTTGTATAGCTGAAACATTTAAGTCGCAAGCATTTAAACAGTCCTTTTGAATAATTCTCATGTATTTTCCCACAGAACAGTATTCATTTGTAGCAAAGTCCCACACAAGGCCAGATCCCCCCCCCCCCCCATGATGAAAAGTGGGCTATTTTAAAACTACACCTTGCATTTTCTCAACAATAGCAACCAATGTTTTGGTAAAAGACAGGAACATGAAACTTGCCACAATTATTCATGAGATGTCACTAATAAAATTTACAGACTGAACAGAGATGGAAGAGTTCAGGTTCACAGAGGTCAAAGGTCAAAGGGTACAAAGTTTGCTAATTCTTCTAACACTAGTACATGGAAGAAAGCGAATCTGCTTTATTATCATTATTTTCCAGAATTTTATTACAACCGAATGAAAAGAAACATTTTTGCTATATTTTTCTTAGACTTAATACAACAGTTTTAAATTTAAGTTGACTTTACTCCTGTGTTCCAAGACTTCTAATTTTCCCATAATTGAGGTCATTGTACACAAAATACTGCCACAAGGCATATTGTGTAAGCAAGAGCAAAATAGGCATAATTAGCTTATTGTTATGCATAACATCAATGTTAATATACCATTTTGTTGAGAAATGCATACATAATTATATGAGAAAGAGAAAAGCAATTGCACAAATTTTCATATTTATTTTAAGGTGGCGCTCTCCAGTTTCGTACTTTGCATAGGGTTAGAAATTTAAAGAAAAAGAATTAGCCAGGGTTTCCTCACTGGCTGTCCTGGCTATTTAAAAAAGACCTTGTATATCTTAGGTATTGTTAAAAGAACTTTGAATTCCCTTTATTTTGGTGTATGATTGATGGGTGAAATTTGGGTTATAGAGTATACAGCTTGGTCTTACTTAAGATGTGCACCTCTCAAAAAACTGCTAGCTCCGCTTGGTCATTTTCACTTCCTGGACTTCATAGGTAAATAAAAAAAAAACGAGCCAATAACTTTTTTTACTTTTTGGATATTTTTTAATTCATTGATAGTACTTTCAGAGGCTGGTATTGTCTGCTCTGGCAAAATTCTTTTCCCTATTTTAATAACTGCTGAAAATAGTGCACTTTTGACTAATTCAGGCTGATTTATCGAGTACTTTGGAGCGGCCATTTTGTCCGCTGTGTGCTTAGATCATGTCCAGTTTCCACAAGTACAATATGTAAAGAAATTTCAGCCACAGTACATGAAAGTAACATAGAGGTATGCCAACATTCTCTCCATTGTGCATGTTGCAAATGCAAAATACTTCATCTTACACCTGTCACTCACTCAGAAGCATGTATTATCTGTAGAGCGCCCCCATATAGACAACATATGCATTATTATTATATGATTTAATTTTGGTTGTATAGCTGAAACATTTAAGCCGCAAGCATTTAAACAGTCCTTTTGAATAATTCTCATGTATTTTCCCACAGAACAGTATTCATTTGTAGCAAAGTCCCACACAAGGCCAGATCCCCCCCCCCCCCCCATGATGAAAAGTGGGCTATTTTAAAACTACACCTTGTATTTTCTCAACAATAGCAACCAATGTTTTGGTAAAAGACAGGAACATGAAACTTGCCACAATTATTCATGAGATGTCACTAATAAAATTTACAGACTGAACAGAGATGGAAGAGTTCAGGTTCACAGAGGTCAAAGGTCAAAGGGTACAAAGTTTGCTAATTCTTCTAACACTAGTACATGGAAGAAAGCGAATCTGCTTTATTATCATTATTTTCCAGAATTTTATTACAACCGAATGAAAAGAAACATTTTTGCTATATTTTTCTTAGACTTAATACAACAGTTTTAAATTTAAGTTGACTTTACTCCTGTGTTCCAAGACTTCTAATTTTCCCATAATTGAGGTCATTGTACACAAAATACTGCCACAAGGCATATTGTGTAAGCAAGAGCAAAATAGGCATAATTAGCTTATTGTTATGCATAACATCAATGTTAATATACCATTTTGTTGAGAAATGCATACATAATTATATGAGAAAGAGAAAAGCAATTGCACAAATTTTCATATTTATTTTAAGGTGGCACTCTCCAGTTTCGTACTTTGCATAGGGTTAGAAATTTAAAGAAAAAGAATTAGCCAGGGTTTCCTCACTGGCTGTCCTGGCTATTTAAAAAAGACCTTGTATATCTTAGGTATTGTTAAAAGAACTTTGAATTCCCTTTATTTTGGTGTATGATTGATGGGTGAAATTTGGGTTATAGAGTATACAGCTTGGTCTTACTTAAGATGTGCACCTCTCAAAAAACTGCTAGCTCCGCTTGGTCATTTTCACTTCCTGGACTTCAAAGGTAAATAAAAAAAAAAAGAGCCAATAACTTTTTTTACTTTTTGGATATTTTTTAATTCATTCATAGTACTTTCAGAGGCTGGTATTGTCTGCTCTGGCAAAATTCTTTTCCCTATTTTAATAACTGCTGAAAATAGTGCACTTTTGACTAATTCAGGCTGATTTATCGAGTACTTTGGAGCGGCTATTTTGTCCGCTGTGTGCTTAGATCATGTCCAGTTTCCACAAGTACAATATGTAAAGAAATTTCAGCCACAGTACATGAAAGTAACATAGAGGTATGCCAACATTCTCTCCATTGTGCATGTTGCAAATGCAAAATACTTCATCTTACACCTGTCACTCACTCAGAAGCATGTATTATCTGTAGAGCGCCCCCATATAGACAACATATGCATTATTATTATATGATTTAATTTTGGTTGTATAGCTGAAACATTTAAGCCGCAAGCATTTAAACAGTCCTTTTGAATAATTCTCATGTATTTTCCCACAGAACAGTATTCATTTGTAGCAAAGTCCCACACAAGTCCAGATCCCCTCCACCCCCATGATGAAAAGTGGGCTATTTTAAAACTACACCTTGCATTTTCTCAACAATAGCAACCAATGTTTTGGTAAAAGACAGGAACATGAAACTTGCCACAATTATTCATGAGATGTCACTAATAAAATTTACAGACTGAACAGAGATGGAAGAGTTCAGGTTCACAGAGGTCAAAGGTCAAAGGGTACAAAGTTTGCTAATTCTTCTAACACTAGTACATGGAAGAAAGCGAATCTGCTTTATTATCATTATTTTCCAGAATTTTATTACAACCGAATGAAAAGAAACATTTTTGCTATATTTTTCTTAGACTTAATACAACAGTTTTAAATTTAAGTTGACTTTACTCCTGTGTTCCAAGACTTCTAATTTTCCCATAATTGAGGTCATTGTACACAAAATACTGCCACAAGGCATATTGTGTAAGCAAGAGCAAAATAGGCATAATTAGCTTATTGTTATGCATAACATCAATGTTAATATACCATTTTGTTGAGAAATGCATACATAATTATATGAGAAAGAGAAAAGCAATTGCACAAATTTTCATATTTATTTTAAGGTGGCACTCTCCAGTTTCGTACTTTGCATAGGGTTAGAAATTTAAAGAAAAAGAATTAGCCAGGGTTTCCTCACTGGCTGTCCTGGCTATTTAAAAAAGACCTTGTATATCTTAGGTATTGTTAAAAGAACTTTGAATTCCCTTTATTTTGGTGTATGATTGATGGGTGAAATTTGGGTTATAGAGTATACAGCTTGGTCTTACTTAAGATGTGCACCTCTCAAAAAACTGCTAGCTCCGCTTGGTCATTTTCACTTCCTGGACTTCAAAGGTAAATAAAAAAAAAAAGAGCCAATAACTTTTTTTACTTTTTGGATATTTTTTAATTCATTGATAGTACTTTCAGAGGCTGGTATTGTCTGCTCTGGCAAAATTCTTTTCCCTATTTTAATAACTGCTGAAAATAGTGCACTTTTGACTAATTCAGGCTGATTTATCGAGTACTTTGGAGCGGCTATTTTGTCCGCTGTGTGCTTAGATCATGTCCAGTTTCCACAAGTACAATATGTAAAGAAATTTCAGCCACAGTACATGAAAGTAACATAGAGGTATGCCAACATTCTCTCCATTGTGCATGTTGCAAATGCAAAATACTTCATCTTACACCTGTCACTCACTCAGAAGCATGTATTATCTGTAGAGCGCCCCCATATAGACAACATATGCATTATTATTATATGATTTAATTTTGGTTGTATAGCTGAAACATTTAAGCCGCAAGCATTTAAACAGTCCTTTTGAATAATTCTCATGTATTTTCCCACAGAACAGTATTCATTTGTAGCAAAGTCCCACACAAGGCCAGATCCCCCCCCCCCCCATGATGAAAAGTGGGCTATTTTAAAACTACACCTTGCATTTTCTCAACAATAGCAACCAATGTTTTGGTAAAAGACAGGAACATGAAACTTGCCACAATTATTCATGAGATGTCACTAATAAAATTTACAGACTGAACAGGGATGGAAGAGTTCAGGTTCACAGAGGTCAAAGGTCAAAGGGTACAAAGTTTGCTAATTCTTCTAACACTAGTACATGGAAGAAAGCGAATCTGCTTTATTATCATTATTTTCCAGAATTTTATTACAACCGAATGAAAAGAAACATTTTTGCTATATTTTTCTTAGACTTAATACAACAGTTTTAAATTTAAGTTGACTTTACTCCTGTGTTCCAAGACTTCTAATTTTCCCATAATTGAGGTCATTGTACACAAAATACTGCCACAAGGCATATTGTGTAAGCAAGAGCAAAATAGGCATAATTAGCTTATTGTTATGCATAACATAAATGTTAATATGCCATTTTGTTGAGAAATGCATACATAATTATATGAGAAAGAGAAAAGCAATTGCACAAATTTTCATATTTATTTTAAGGTGGCGCTCTCCAGTTTCGTACTTTGCATAGGGTTAGAAATTTAAAGAAAAAGAATTAGCCAGGGTTTCCTCACTGGCTGTCCTGGCTATTTAAAAAAGACCTTGTATATCTTAGGTATTGTTAAAAGAACTTTGAATTCCCTTTATTTTGGTGTATGATTGATGGGTGAAATTTGGGTTATAGAGTATACAGCTTGGTCTTACTTAAGATGTGCACCTCTCAAAAAACTGCTAGCTCCGCTTGGTCATTTTCACTTCCTGGACTTCAAAGGTAAATAAAACAAAAAAGAGCCGATAACTTTCTTTACTTTTTGGATATTTTTTAATTCATTCATAGTACTTTCAGAAGCTGGTATTGTCTGCTCTGGCAAAATTCTTTTCCCTATTTTAATAACTGCTGAAAATAGTGCACTTTTGACTAATTCAGGCTGATTCATCGAGTACTTTGGAACGGCCATTTTGTCCGCTGTGTGCTTAGATCATGTCCAGTTTCCACAAGTACAATATGTAAAGAAATTTCAGCCACAGTACATGAAAGTAACATAGAGGTATGCCAACATTCTCTCCATTGTGCATGTTGCAAATGCAAAATACTTCATCTTACACCTGTCACTCACTCAGAAGCATGTATTATCTGTAGAGCGCCCCCATATAGACAACATATGCATTATTATTATATGATTTAATTTTGGTTGTATAGCTGAAACATTTAAGCCGCAAGCATTTAAACAGTCCTTTTGAATAATTCTCATGTATTTTCCCACAGAACAGTATTCATTTGTAGCAAAGTCCCACACAAGCCCAGCCCCCCCCCCATGATGAAAAGTGGGCTATTTTAAAACTACACCTTGCATTTTCTCAACAATAGCAACCAATGTTTTGGTAAAAGACAGGAACATGAAACTTGCCACAATTATTCATGAGATGTCACTAATAAAATTTACAGACTGAACAGGGATGGAAGAGTTCAGGTTCACAGAGGTCAAAGGTCAAAGGGTACAAAGTTTGCTAATTCTTCTAACACTAGTATATGGAAGAAAGCGAATCTGCTTTATTATCATTATTTTCCAGAATTTTATTACAACCGAATGAAAAGAAACATTTTTGCTATATTTTTCTTAGACTTAATACAACAGTTTTAAATTTAAGTTGACTTTACTCCTGTGTTCCAAGACTTCTAATTTTCCCATAATTGAGGTCATTGTACACAAAATACTGCCACAAGGCATATTGTGTAAGCAAGAGCAAAATAGGCATAATTAGCTTTTTGTTATGCATAACATCAATGTTAATATACCATTTTGTTGAGAAATGCATACATAATTATATGAGAAAGAGAAAAGCAATTGCACAAATTTTCATATTTATTTTAAGGTGGCGCTCTCCAGTTGTATACTTTGCATAGGGTTAGAAATTTAAAGAAAAAGAATTAGCCAGGGTTTCCTCACTGGCTGTCCTGGCTATTTAAAAAAGACCTTGTATATCTTAGGTATTGTTAAAAGAACTTTGAATTCCCTTTATTTTGGTGTATGATTGATGGGTGAAATTTGGGTTATAGAGTATACAGCTTGGTCTTACTTAAGATGTGCACCTCTCAAAAAACTGCTAGCTCCGCTTGGTCATTTTCACTTCCTGGACTTCAAAGGTAAATAAAAAAAAAAAGAGCCGATAACTTTTTTTACTTTTTGGATATTTTTTAATTCATTCATAGTACTTTCAGAGGCTGGTATTGTCTGCTCTGGCAAAATTCTTTTCCCTATTTTAATAACTGCTGAAAATAGTGCACTTTTGACTAATTCAGGCTGATTTATCGAGTACTTTGGAGCGGCCATTTTGTCCACTGTGTGCTTAGATCATGTCCAGTTTCCGCAAGTGCAATATGTAAAGAAATTTCAGCCATTGTACATGAAAGTAACATAGAGGTATGCCAACATTCTCTCCATTGTGCATGTTGCAAATGCAAAATACTTCATCTTACACCTGTCACTCACTCAGAAGCATGTATTATCTGTAGAGCGCCCCCTTTACAATATATATATATATATATATATATATATATATATATATATATGTATATATATATACGCGGTGCAACCTTCCGGAGACATCATGTATACTATGGATATCTCTGTTGATAGGATATATATTTACATTACTAAAGTAGGTTTTAAAATGCATTTTTATCATCATCGTTGTTACGTATCGCACCGTTACCATAAATAATGTTAAAGTTAAAACCCAACATATTAGCTAAGTTTAATCCCACTTCTAAGCTTAACAGCTTTGGTCATACATTCTAATGTGATTCTCATGCTTATAGTCAGCTTCCAGACAAGCATGAGAGAGTGACAGGTATAAGATGAAGTTGTTTGCGTTTGCAACATGCACAGTGGAGAGAATATTGGCATACCTCTATGCTGCTTTCATGTACTGTCGCTGAAATTTCTTTACATATTGTACTTGTGGAAATTGGACAAGATCTAAGCACACAACAGACAAAAATGGCCACCCCAAAGTATTCTAAAAATCAGCCTGAATTAGTCAAAAGTACACTATTTTCAGCAATTATTAAAATAAGGAAACAAATGTTGCCAGAGTAGGCAACATCAGCCTCTGAAAGTACAATGAATGAATTACAAAATATATAAAAAGTAAAAAAAAAAAGTTATCGGCTGTTTTTTTTGTGTGTGTGATTTTTGTTGTTTGTTTTCATTTACTTTTTTTACTTTTGAAGTTCAGGAAGTGAAAATGACCAAGAGGAGCTAGCAGTTTTTTGAGAGGTGCACATCTTAAGACAAATATGAAAGTTTGTGCAATTACTTTTCTCTTTCTCATATAATCATGTATTCTTTTCTCAACAAAATGGTATATTAACATTGATGTTATGCCTGAAAATAAGATAATTATGCCTATTTTGCTCTTGCTTACACAATATGCCTTGTGGCAGTATTTTGTGTACAATGACCTCAATTATGGGGATATTAGAAGTCTTAGGACACACGAGTAAAGTCAACTTAAATTTAAAACTTTTGTATTAAGTGAAAGAAAAATGTAGCAAAAATGTTTCTTTTCATTCGGTTGTAATAAAATTAAGGAAAATAATTATGATAAAGCAGATTCGCTTTCTTCCATATACTAGTGTTAGAAGAATTATCAAACTTTGTACACTTTGACCTGTGAACCTGAACTCTTCCATTACTGTTCAAACTGTAAATGTTATTAGTGACATTTCAGAAATAATTGTGGCAAGTTTCATGTTCCTATCCTTTACCAAAACATTAGTTGCTATTGTTGAGAAAATTCAATGTGTATTTTTTAAATAGCTCACTTTTCATCATAGGGTGGGGGGAAGCTGGGCTTGTGTGGGACTTTACTACTAGTGAATACTATTCTGTGGCAAAAATACATGAGAATTATTCAAAAGGACTGTTTAGATGCTTGCGACTTAAATGTTTCAGCTATACAACCAAAATTAAATCATATAATAATACATATGTGGTCTTTATGGGGGAGCTCTACAGATATTACGAACTTCTGAGAGAGTGATAGTTGTAAGTTGAAGTTGTTTGCATTTGCAACATGCACAATGAAGAGAATGTTGGCATACCTCTATGCTACTTTTATGTACTGTGGCTGAAATTTCTTTACATATTGAACTTGTGGAAAGTGTATATGATCTATGCACACAGCAGACAGAAATGTCCACTCCAAAAGTACTTCAAACATCAGCCTGAATTAGTCAAAAGTACAATATTTTCAGAAGTTATTAAAATAGCAAAACAAATTTTGCCAGAGTAGGCAACACCAGCCTCTGAAAGTACAATGAATGAATTACAAAGTATATGAAAAGTGAAAAAAGTTATCGACTCTCTTTTAATAGTATTTTTTTATTTTTAATTTTTTTTGTAATTTTTTTATTTATTATTGAAGTCCAGGAAGTGAAAATGAACAAGCGGATTTAGGCATTTTTTTAAAAAAATTTATTTATTTTTTTTTTTTTTAATTTTTTGTTTTTGTTTAAGTGCACATATTCAGTGAGACCAAGCTGTATACTCTATATCCAAAATCGCACCCATCAATCATTCACCAAAATTAAGGGAATTCAAAGTTCTTTTAACAATACCTAAGATATACAATTTTTTTTTTAATAGTCAGGATAACCAGTGAGGAAAACCAGGGAAATTCTTTTTCTTTAAAAATCTACCTTGTTTACAGTACAGCCTTTCAAAAAAAGTGCCAGATAATTTATGATAAGTACTTCACCATGAGTTCATCTTTGATGATACTTAGACTAACATATGATTTATTAAGATTTGGACACAGTGGAAAGTTCAGTACTGACAAACAAATGTTGGGACTATATAGGAAACATAATTGTGATCTGAGTCCATTTGTTATGACGTCCCAGGATGAATATAGCAGCTGTTGACACATTATCATAAATAAATGACTTTAGCACTGCCTGAGAAAAGAAGTTAAGTACGCAGTTTAGCTACTTCCCAAATACTGTTTCTTTTCTTCTTCTTCGTTAAAGAACAACAATAGGGCTTACACTTCATTTCTTGTTTTCCCCTTTTTTTGGTGCTGCTTTTTTCAGGACAACAAAATAAAAACTCGAAACCGATTCCTTCTTTATCATGCTGCAACCTATAATAGACACACTGACTTTTCGTTCTTTATTCACAGAATATCCCCAAAACAGCTGCAGGCATTGGATTTGATAGATTGATTGAAAATTCCTGGATCATATTTGTGACACCAAAATCAAAATAATAATAATAATAATAACAACACCAACAACGATCGAGTTATTTGGCAAAAGTGTTTTAACATGTATTCATATTTAGAGTTAAGCGAAAAGAATGTCACTTAAGTACACAAAATTTACTTGAGTGAAATTGACTATATTTTCACTTCCATGTAAGTAAAAACTATTTCATTTAACTGAAATTCTTTTTGACTTTAAAAGTGAAATAAGTTGTGCATTTTTGTTATATTCTTGTTGCTTAAATAAAAAAAAAATAATATATGTAAGTCACCTAAATAAAGTATGATTGGATTTCACTTAAGTGAAAAGGTTTTCGTCTCAGCCTCTACGGTAGTGGGGACTCTTTCAAATGGCCTAAGCCTCCGTCAAACAAAGAGGGCAAATAATAGTAGTATTATGATTAATGGCTAGGACACTACTATATTCCCAGGTATTGGTATTCCGCCGCTTTCTTGAGGCTACTGGACTACTTAATAACGAGGGCTTGGCACCATAAAAATATAAAAACAAATTATAAATAGAAAGAAAGTGCTCGAATAGCAATACTCATGACCACACTACCCTTTCAACCATTATTTACCAATGTTTATTACTTTGTAAAATTTTATAGTTACAAAAGTGAAAAGAGAATAGAAAAGTTGGAAAAACGTTGAACAAAATATAAAGGATATAAGAACTGCTCAAACATCAAATATGGGATTGTGGATTTTACAATTACATTATCTGAAATCATTTATGATGAAAGGTTTAAATGTAATTGAGGCCCGATGATAAAAGTTAACTCATTTGATGAACGTTGCAAAACAAAAGTACACTAAAGTTATTCGTAAGCAAAGTCGAAATAAATAGAGAAGGAAAGAAACGATTAGAAGAGTAAAAGAAACGAGAGTAAAAGTGTTATCTTTAATAATTGTGATGATATATGCAAATTAGTGATAATTAAATAAGAAACAGACCTCTAAGAGGTTTACGTGACTTTGGTTTCAGTTAAGATGAGAAAGATGTAACACTTGGTCAGTCAATTAACAATGACTTAAACTTGAATAACAATCGCATTACGCATTCTGTACCTAAATCCGATACATCTAACAGAGAGTTTACAATGAAACGTATTGATGTTTAAATACGTAATAGTCTAGAGCAGTGGTGTCCAACATGTGGGCCGCGGACCCCTGGGAGGCCGCGTGGTTATTCCAAGGGATCCGCTAATTCACATAGCTTCGCAACGAGTATTGATCCTCCAGACAGCTCTTGCTTTCCTGTTATCAAATCATGTTCGAATTTAGCGCGCCAAGCTGATAAATATTTATCCCCGCCACAGCCTAAAAGTACAACTATTATCATGTGGGGGTCCGTGCAATTTTTTTAGGTTAAAAAGGGGTCCTCATATTCAAAAAGGTTGTGAACCACTGTTCTAGAGTCATTGCAATGCATGGTATCAAAACATGGAAAGAAGATGCAGACAATAAATTAACATGTATTGAACAGAATGGTAATGAGAGAGAAATATAATTCAAGAGTTTTAGAAACAGACTGATAACAACAGAAGAGAAAAATGATTTTATATGCACAGAACTGCTTTAAACATAGGTTCAACGCGATATCTGATGCAAACAATACAAACCGGAAGAGAAAGAACTGATCAAATACCAGACATTCAATAGTTTTTTGCCACCTGTTGAACACGTGAGAAACTCGGAGGTAGATGCGTTACAGAGTGACATGGGGAAAATGTTTGAAGAATTCTAAAAGTCTCGAAGACTTAACAATCTCAACTGGAGCCATTACAGAAAGACTCGAATTGTGAAAGTAAACAAAAAAAAAAAAAAAAAAAAAGAAAAAAAGATCGCCATGAATGATTGTAGTACCAGTAATACAAACTTCAACAACAAGATGTCTGCTAAAACTTCTTTGCCAGTACTGCAGAAAAGTGAATGTTTTAGCATCAATACCTCAAAATTCAAAGAAAAAAAAATGTGAATAAAATTGTGATAAGCAGAATAAGAACAAATATCAGTTATATATTAGTGATTCAAAGAACAAAATCAAAATGTTAAATGTTCAGACCTTACCAACTGTCAAAGATAAGGTTACTGCTGGAATATAACCATAAAATGGGCTACAACTGAATATTTCGACAGAGATTTGGTTATTAATATTGGTGTGTTACTCAGTAGTATTGACGAATTTGACAAAATGATAAAACCTGCGACAAAAGATTTATTAATTTTGAATTTAAAAATTTAAACTGATCCATTCAAAACTAAATTGCATTTAAAAAAAGATTCTTTCATTAAGTATATTAAAAGAGGAAATTTATAAATACAACCAGGAGCTGTATAATAAAATCAATCTAATTATTCATGACTTGGTGGTGTTTGGCGACATTTTCAACACATTATTTTTATATTATGTCGAGAAAATGGGAACTAAGCACCTTTCCCAAGACCACACTTAGACAGCTAAACCGGGCTGGCCAGGCGGGTATAGAACCACAACTCTAGGATTAAAAGCATGATGCTCTATTAAGTGAACTACTGCGGCTTCCCCCGAAGTAATGTCCAATGTATAGTGCTTTTTAAAATGAGATGAATCCAGATGGTATTGATACAATATTGTTTACTGAAAAATGTTTAACCGGAAAAAAATAGGGATGCCTGGTTCATCAGTAAATTATCGGATAACGAACCCCGTTGTGAATTAATGTACGAAGACGGCGAGTTAATATATAGAACATAATACTGATATGGAACATTTATCTGTATATTTGTACATATATCACATATTATAAGATATATCCCCAAAAAGGGTTCTTGGATATTTTTAAGGCTGAATTCCACTTCACCCACTGGTTAGTATTTTTGTGCTTAACTATGCCCCATCGATCACTGCTGAATACAAAGGAGATTATTATGGTAAGTGTATTTGCTTCGGCAGTGAGATCTCCAGTTTGTACATATCCTAATGAAATGGTATTTTAATCACTGATAAATTATTATGTACTAAAACCATGTACAGTGATGCCCTTATGATGCTTGTAGTGAATTGAATGCTTGTATTACAGATTTATTGGACTATATTCGTGAAGATAATTTTGATCTGTGTTCGATGCAGATTTTTCTTGTTATGGTACAAACTACTGAAGTTAGGGATTAGAGGAAATATTTTTAATATTATGCATTCTACGTATGCATTCTCTGTATGCGTGCAGCTGGGGTACGGTCAGATGACTGTTTAACACCGCTTTTATTTGTTATGTTTAATAACGATTTTGAAGTGAAATTTTCAGAAAATGAGGTTCCGTGGATAGATTTAATTACGTTGCAGTTGTTTTTGATTTTTTATGCAGATGATATAGTAATTTTGTTTCCGAAATAAAAAGGTTTCCAAATTTGTTTTGGATACTCTTGGATACTAATGGTAACTATTGGTATAAATGGCATTTGAAAGTAAATACAAACAGGACACAAATTATGTTAATTTAAAGGGGTGGAAATATAGTAGATAATGCTAAGATTCGTTTATAGGCTATGAACCAAGAAACTAGTAAAAAAAGAAATCTTTGTATAGATTTTATGTTGTAGATTTATATCGGATTTTAAAAAGTCACACACATACATATATATAAGGTGCACGTGGACTAAATGAATAAAGTCCTCTCCCAGATGGATAAGGCAGATATGCAGCTGTAATAATTTATATAGATACCACCCAAGTTTTTTTTTTCTTCTGTGCCACCTTCCGGATTCATGTATTATATTATGTACTTGCCATGGTTTGGTTATTGACTTTATGCAATAAACTGTATTAATTCATTGATTCACCTGATAATGTTGACTTTTCTGTACTACGTAACACGAAATATTTTTTTAAACCTATAATAATTTCAGTTTTTTCTCTGTACAATTGTGCACAACTTTTAACATACGTGTAAAGTTGGTTATATAACGTGTATTACAAAATAATAGCTGCAATACAGCAGATTATGTGGTAGCGTGAACAGAGTTGTTTCCCTTTATTACAAATTTGGACTAGTTGGTTACAGAATCGCCAACCAAGGATTGTCGGATTCGTACCAGGTTAGCTTTCAGTGTTATGTACTATGGGACATATGTGTTTGCAAACGACATAGCCACCTTTAACTCCTCCTACTTCGTTAGCATATTCATTTTTATTTTTGTTAAAATTTGTTGAATTTTTCAAGCATAATAGTATATATGAAAATGATTACAACCTATGAATTTTGTAAAATTCGGCCTTTAATTTTTGTAAGATACTTATGTTAAAAAATTACTATTTAATTCAACTAAAACATAGTCAGTTGTCTAACTGTCTAAGATTGCGTGCAGGTAGGGTCTGATCAGCAATTGGTCAGTTCTTAGGTGTGGCAGACAGGTGCGGGGGGAGTGGCGGTAGGTTCAATTGTCAAAAAGTATGATTTTATCGTCAAAAATTTCAGAGAAAATACAAGGTTCCTTCTTGCCTTCTATTCGAAGGACATGAAAGTATTAGAAACCTTGTTTGAAGAAAATCATGTCTTACCTGATTGTATGAATGGACAGATAGTATATACAGCCTGTACTGGCGTATAAGAAGGGTCCAATTGCAAACAATAATGACCCTGATCTGTCATCGCATAATGTAGCGGCAGACCAGGGTCTGCTTTGTGTGTTCTACTGATTATTCCTAACAAACTGAATAGACCCAGATCTGCTGGTGCATTATCTGACAGCAGATCTGGGTCTATGCAGTTTGCAGTTGGGTTAGACTTATAGGCAAGCATACCCTTAAACACAAAGAAAGAACAAACTTATAACGAAACAATTTTTTTCATTTGACTACAAGATGACTGAATACATCCATAGAGCAATGTGTTTATTTTATCCATTAAATATATATTATTTTCACAACAAGACATTATTACATTATTCGTCTTGATTCTGCAACTCTGATGATCATATGATCTCAGGAAGTTGATCGCTTTATATTTCTGGGTATAGTTAAAGAGACAGTTTTGGTGCATCTCGTACATTCTTGTTGACTACATACTTTTTGATGCATTTTCACGCGTCCTTTTCTCTGTTTGTTTGTGACCTTGTCGTAATCAAGAACTCGTACATGAACCATTTGGATAACTTGAGCACAGCAGAACCTCAATGAACATTTTATTTTGCTGTAATGCATTCATGGAGTTTATTTCATTCGTCAGATCTGTCTGGAATCTACATGTTAAAAATAAAAGCCGTTTTTGATTGAAATTAGCTTTATTAAAAAAAAAAAAAAAAAAAGAAAAAAAAAAAAAAAGAGAAACAGATGGTTCCTAGTCCAAAGGGGGAAACTGATTCAAACAGAAATATAAACAATTGCACCCTAAGGTGACAAGAAAAACATTGATATCGGACAGCGAATTCCCATTTCAAATATCACGCGTAACGTTTACCGGATTGTTTGCCTCTGTGTGTGTGTGTGTGTTCAAATTAGTATCTCCTGATGAGTTTCCTTTGTATTCATTACCAAATAAACTTTAGAAATGTATGCCGCTGTTATCATAATATCATCGTATCGTATCGTGCTCATACTGATCAGCCAGCACACCTATTTCCTGTTACTTCAGCCAGTCGTAGGAATAGAAGTATGGTGAAATGTTAAATATTTTAAATATCATATATCAGTGTATCGAATATATCACTTTAAAAAAACCAAAAGCAAACTGAGAGCCATTGATAACAGTAGACGTAATAAAATAGAATAACAACCCTTGCTATACTAATGGAAAGAAATCGGCACAGAGCTTTCTTGAAGAAATAGACAAATAAAACCTATTTTACATCGGAATTCGCCAACTGTGTGGAAAATTCCATGAAGTGGCGTTCTTTTTAGGGCGGGTGTGTTTATGCGGTCTCCAATAAGTGTATCTCCAATAATGGGTCCACAATTGGCAACCTTGTATTGTTATACTCCGACTATAGTGTAATCAATGATACACTTTCATTTATACCTTGTAACTGGCTATTATACATTTTTTGAAGGCGTCAATAGCAGGTTACGAATTTGGCAGGAGTTACGCCACTCATAATGACCTCACGCCTAAAAATAGCACCTGCAGAAATTTATGCCTTTAGGTGTACGGGGAACCAGACTGGATTCCGGTCTGATCTAGTATGGACGATTTCCACACATTATTTTGTCGGTCTTTTACCTGCATGAGTGAATATTGTTCATACATCTCGTTGTCCACGTGCAGATAAGTAAATGTACATTTTTGTTTCTCGTAACAATTGGACACCCTCTTTGTTATTGGGCGTTGCAGTTACCTGGTTAGTCGATCACGTGGTTTTAGGTGGTATAATACTCTGGTCAGTTTATGATTTCCTTGGATTTCAAGTTCTGAGCTGGTGAGTAAACATGTTTCTTTTGGTATGCCAATGTAGAACCGAAATGGCTAGAACGTATATATAGGATTTAGGTTTTAATATTTACTGGGGTAGGGGTATTTCTGCCAATGGTATTGAATAAAATTAATAATTATAATAATAATAATAATAATAATGACTTTATTTAGAGAAGGTAATTTTGTAACAGGAATTAATCTAGCACGAGTCCTTCAGTTATTTACAATATAAACAGCATATGCAGCACAATGTGACAAAATTTAGCTTAACACTAAAGAACTGAGTTATTCTGAAAATCAAACAAAGTTTAAAGCCTGTAGCACGTGCACAAGTATCGGTGAGCACAAAAATATAAAATATTGTATTTAAAAAATTCATACATGAAAAAGTTCTATAAGCAAAGAAAAACAGGAGGTATTTATATTATAACTGTTTGACCGTCTTAAGATCTCATCCATTTAAGACATTTATTATGAAAAGAAGAAATGCCAGGGCCTGCCTTATGTCATTGGGGATGGTGTTCCATACCAGTGGATCAGTATATTGAAAGTTCTTTTAAAACAATTTCTTCTTTGGCTTTGGTATAATGTAATTTTTATTTCCAACAGACCTTAAATTTGGATTACCATCAGCATCTCTTTCTTGAAAGATATTGCTTAGATAGACCAGAATGACTTTTCTGCACACTTTAAACATGAACTTAGCCTTCCTAAAGAATATTCTTTCATATATTTCTAAAAATGTTATACAATTCATTGTCCTCAAAATTGTCTATACATTGCTCTAAAATTAAATGGCATTTTGGAGTCTTGAAAGTTTTGTTATGTTTGAATTGGAGGAATTATATGTACCCCAAATTTCATTACAATAGTCCAAATATGGCTGAATTTAACTTCTATAAAATGTGACCCTATACTGAAAAAGGAATGAATGTTCTGATGATCTTAAGTAGCCAAAGATAAGAATTAACCTTTTTTGAAACATGTTTAATGTGAATAGACCAGGTTGGATTGTTGTCTACAAATACACCAAGAATTTTGTCATGAGAAGTCATATTATGGTTAACATAGTCAAACAGAAATTGGGAGTTTGTCACTATCTAGCCTTACTCTTGTTGTTTTGTTGTAGCTAGCATGACCTGTTTTTTCTGTATTTATAATCATACTGTTTTCCTAGTACCAATTTTCAAGCCTGTTAAGATCATCTTGTAAGTTATTTTTATGTCCAGTTTTAATTTTACTTGACTTGGATAGTGTGGTATCATTTGCATAAAGGTCAGTGGAAGAAATTGAATTTCATATTTTAAAAGGTAAGTTGTTAATAAATAGAATGAATAAGAAAGGTCTAAGGATAGATCCTTGTGGTAATCCACAGTATTTTTTATTTCAAAAAGGGGACCATTTAAAGATACTTTTTGCACTCTATCAGTTAAGTAAGAAGTAAATCAGTTTAGGGAGTTTTCATTACATTGGTAGAATGTCAGTTTTTAAAGTGCATTTTTATGGTCTACAAGATCAAAAGCTTTAGAAAAATCGACCACAATAGTGCCATCCATTTCTCTTTTATCAACTGCTTGTAGCCATTTATCAGTCATAGAGCCAAACTGATCATCCTGAATCAGATTACAAGTGTTGAAATAGTTGATAAAAGAATAATGCACCATTATTCATACATGCCAGCCTTCCAGACAGTGTTGGTGGATGTCTATGTCAACATGGGGTTTTCACTCTTAAAGACTTCTTATGATGCCTTCTTGGTCCTAAATGAAAATGGTGCTGAAATTACATCCAATATGGCAGCCATCACAGCCATCTTCAAATCTTGTTATAGCTACTCCTCCTGAACAGAAATTCATATTGGGATGGAGTTTTACCAGAAGATTTCTTATGATGTCTATTTGGTCCTAAATAAAAATGGTGCCAATTTGATTTTCAATATGGCAACCACAGCATTTGTATTGAAAATCTTGTTACCACTACTCCTCTTGAGTGGAAAGTCATATCAACATGGGGTTTTCACTGCTAGACTATTTATGATGTTTAGTTGATCCCAAATGAAAATTTTGCCACAGTGGCCAACTTGAAAATCATGTTATTACTATACCTCAGCGGATTGTCATATTGACATGGGTTTCACCAAAAGACTTATTGTGATGTCTAGTTGAACATAAATCAAAATAGTGCCAGTCAGACATCCAATATTGCCAGCATAGCTGCTATGTTGAAAATCTTGTTAAAGCTTTTCTGCTCAACAGAAAGTCACATTGACATGTGATTTTCACCAAACTCCTCATCTAGTTTCTCACTGTCCCTATGTCCATACATCTGTACCATGTCAGTCTGTGCATCCCTAAAAAAACGTTAACAGACAAATAAGATTTTTTGAAACAAATATTTGAGCTTTTTGGACTTTATATTTTTGGGACTGGGTGGGAGTGTGAAGGCCTTGCTAGCATGATTGTGCAAAAATCACTTGACATAGACAAATGAGATTAGGAAGCATACCTGCCAGAGTCACAGAAAGTGTTTTCATGCCCCAAGGGGAGTCAGTGCATGTGATCCCAAAAATGCAGTGTCATCTTTTTATCTAAGCCTATATAAAATGAAATTCAAATTTGAAAAAAAGAAAATAACATTGGTTTTCTTCAAAGCACTTAATACACTTGCAAACAAAAAATAGTAGACTTTGCATTGTCAAATGTCATCAACACACACATGTATGCGAACACAATCACATAATCACAACCACACAGACGTTAAATAAGAAAATACACCAAGTTTCTGTCTTTAACATCCATTGCATTGTGGAATAAAGGCAGTCTTTCTGCTCTTGGTAGTTCAGTTGTGGGTTTGAAGGCAATGCAAGTGGCATTTGTGTTCATCTCAATAAAGACTATGGGACTGTTATTAAAACTTCCCCAAAGATCTTGTTGAATTTTTCTCAGCATAGAAAATGATATTTCTGCATCTGCACTGTTGTGGTGCAGTGTCAAACATGCAGTGGCCACCGAAGTTAGATTATCATATCTTGGTTTTCCTGAAGGTGGATGACAAACTTTATTCATGGCATGGTCATACACCTGGGTCAAAAATAGCGATGGTCTTGTCACCACCATTGTCTTAAGATTCATCAATCAGGACCGAGTACATGTGTGTTATTTGAACATAACACGGTTATTTGATTGTCCAACATTGGTGCAATTGCATTATTTATGATATTCATTGCTTTTGTCCTTTTACAACTGCATTTGCTAGCAAAACAGTAGTCCCCCTCTTGAACGGCCCCCCTGACCAGCTGCCACCCGCTTTATATGGCCACAATCTCTTGGCACCGACGAGTTTGTGTTCAAAAGTACCCCTCAAGGACGGCCACCCCTCTAACGCGACCAGCATTTTAGTGCAAAAACGGTCAAATGTACCCCTCGCGAGCGGCCACATAATGGTTGTTTACAGGTTAAAATCTCGCTAATAATTTTACATTTCTCAATTCAACACATTGACATTTTATTCCAACATGCCAATAAAGTAACTTTAATCCTTACAAAGAGGAAAGTAATCCGATTATCCTGACTGCCATGTGTTCCTTAGATGTTAGCTTTTATCACTTTGATAATTACTGGCTATTATTACCACCGATAATTATCAAGATGACAAAAGCTAACTGCTGAGAAGCACAACATTGTTCAGCTTAACTCAGTGTGACATCCGGTCGCCAGATTGTAAAATGGTATGTTAGCCGTTATGGTTTCCCTATCTTAGATTATGAAATGTACTTAACCAAGTACCAGACTGGAAAATACAAAAATAAGTCGATCACGTGACAGACTCACTTCCGTTGTAAACACTATGCCTCTCGTGTGATTGCCCGCAAAGGAATAAGTTGTCACAAAATATAGTCAGACATTCTCAGTTTAGAACGAAAAGTGAAAGCAATTAAATTAAACTAAAATAGGGAGAGTCTTTTGATAACTACTGAGAAATTGTATGTAAGAAAGATTCAAATAAACATCGTCAATATACATTCAACTGCATTGAGTGGGAAGACAGAATCTACGGACGTACAGTGATAGTTACAGCCAAATGTTTGTGCCCAGAATTTACTGACAAGGTGGTTTTGCACCACGATTCATGATTATTCATATTTTTTTTAAATAACATTGATATTAGTTTTATCACATTAAGTCCATAACCAGATAATATTCCTGTGATTTTTAAATGAAAATATTAAATATCCTCGCGGTATCAGTTTCGGAGCCCTTAAGAAGAAATCGCGGAATAATTCGTAAACAATGTAAGTTTTATTAAAAGTTCATTTACACTATGAATGATCGTTATAATGGCACTGAAAGTCAAAGCTTCAAACTATTTATGGCCACTGACCTTTGTTCCGTGAGAGTTTATTTATGCGTACTCCGTTTCACTTACCTTTATAACGTCATCTGTTTCGGAGCGGTTGATCACAGCGCCACTCGCAGCCATCGTAGATATGATAAAAGACATGTATGGTGGCACAAACTGGCTACAATGGCGAACATAACAATTGTCATCTTAGTATGAATCAATATTTTTCTTTCTTATTGTATTTCTATCTCTTCTGCTTAGTTTTATTAACAGAAAAGAATTAACAAATGTTGAGGGATAATTTTTTCAGCTGGTTCAAACTGAAAATTTAACTGTTAACTTCAAAATTAGATATGTACACATGTGAAAACTTTCTTTAAACATCTCTACAGTCTGCCATAGTTTTCCTTGGCAATTCGGGATGACAGGGACAGTTGAAGACCTCATTCCGCCTCAAGACTCTTACTTCGGTACAATACTTCAAATGAACCCAGTGACTGCATCCTTGAACACAACACTGTGCCCAACTGACGAATTCGATGTAATGATTGTGTTTCATGGCATCGGGCTGTTCTTGTTTGCATACACAGCAGGGTTCACCGTCATCTACAAACTCAGAGTCATCCATTTCTTCCGATTTCCGTTCTGATATTACATGCTTGCCCGATGGACCAGTCATATTAACACCATCTGACTGGATCTTAATAGGGTGTGTAAGCTTTATTTTTTTCCCTGACTTTTTTGAACCTTCAGATAGTGAAGATTCCTTAGGATTATATGTTTTTCCGTTGTCCTCATTTTTCTTTGCTTTTTTTGACGATTGCATTTCAAGATGTCCAATTATTTCCTGCACAATGCTATCCTCTGTTATTGGCTTTCCACCAACTATAGCCATTAGGACTTTGCGTTTCTTAGTGGTATTCTTTGATTTGTCCAGTAATACACTCTGCTTCTTGCTGAAGAAACCAGCAGCTCGACTGCTTGGACTCAGAGCATGACAACCTACTGCTTTGTCCTCGTTGGGAGTAAAACATTCGTTATTTTGTGGAGAGATGGTATGGTTGGTAACTTCGTTGGAATCAGAGTCATTGCTTTCATGTTGGAATACTGTAGCTGGTAAGAATGACGCACAGTCTATAGCAGATGGGTTGAAGGGGTAGATTCCACATTTTTTAAAAGATGATCGAAGATTTGTACCAGACAGACTTAAGTTGTAGGCTCTGCATGCTATGTCACATATGGCATGCTTAGGAACAGATGATGATGACATTTCTCTAATGAATTTTGCCCTTTCATTATTGTATATTTTCTGAAACGGTCCGAAACATCCGACGTCAAGTGGTTGTAGAACATGACTAGTGTGAGGCGGTAATATGAAAAGAATGATGTTATGTTGTTTTGCCCAATCAATGACTGCCAAAGATACGTCTGATCTGTGTCTGTCATACAACAGAAGCAGTGGCTGAGATGGATCACGCCCTTGTACATAGCTGATGAAATGTTCCTCGAGATATTTCCTGAATACTTGAACATTGGACCATCCAGTCTCACTAACAGTACTAGAAACACCAGTTGTTGCACCCTCAAGCAATTCATTTCTCATTCGCTTTCCCGGAAATATAAAATAAAAAAGGAATGGATGAACCTAAAGCATTCCCGACCGATAAAACAGTCACATTATATGACATTCCACTGGTAATTGCAACAGATTTTGATTTTTTATCGGCGACTACAAAAGGAGGGGTATGATTATCGGAAATGCCCTTCTCATCAATGTTGTAAATGTACTGTGGTTTCTCCTTCAGGTTATAAGTGTTCATGATTTTCTCCAGTTCCTCAAAATATGCGGTTACTTTCTCTCTTGATGTCGATTTTGCACGTGCGATTGCGAGAGACCTTGGTTTTTTAACAGCTAAATTAGGCTATCGTGATATGAAGTTGCGATACCACTGCAGTGATAATGGATTATCCTTCTGACGAAGTCCAATGTCAACAGCATAGTCAGTGGCCAAATTACATACATCTGAACAGGTATAACCATAGCCCACTTTCGCCAAAAGAGAAATGTGGTCTACAAGCCTAGCTTCATGCTCCAAGGAAAATAATGGATTTGGCCCAGATTTAACCGTGTCAATGTCCACTTCACCAATGACTCGTTGGCGTAAAGTTGTTTAGGGAACACTATGCAACCTTGCCGCCTTTTTAACTGGCATTTTTTTCTCCTTAACATCCATGTATGCTTTAGTTAAAGCTTCTTGGTCATAACGACAATAGTGTCGATGCATGTTTCCACCATTCTGAAAATCATGGAAAAATGTGCGTAATGTATTTATGACATTATTAAAATTGTTTAATACTTTTTCTTTAAAAAATTATGTAAATGTTAACTTTCCAATATATAAGCATTTATCATTAAATTTTATTTATTTATTTCATTAAAATCGATTACTCTTTTTTTCTGTATTAAAAACATCAAATAAGGAGATAAAAAAATAAAAAATATCCCATTAAATTAAACAGCAAAATTTGTAATTATTCCCTTAATGGGCTTCCGTAGGAAAAAATAACTGAGCAGTGGGCGGAGATAAGAAGTCACCTGATTTTATTCATTTGACAGACGACAACAAATGAAGTTGCACCAAACGTTTCAATTCATTGATATTATGAGGGGAAAAAAAGTATTTTGAATGGGTATGAAAGTGTCTTAGGAAATTTTATGTTTTTTGGTAATTGTTATGCATAATGTGTATACTTACAGCACTGAGACGAATTCGAAGCATTTTCTTTACTTGTAGCAAAGCGTGAAAGGACTGTCAACAAAACTTCTGAAAATTGCGTCATCAGCTGCATGTTATCACAAAATAAAATGGCCGCTCCGAAACACATGAAGCTCCAAAACTGATGCCACAACGATATATACAAATTAGTTACATCTTTTATACTTTATATGTAGCTATTACTCACAACTGTGTGATCCCCCTCTAGAAAGGCCACCCATCTTATAAGGCCACTTTTTTGCTGCAGAAGGGGTGGTCTTATAAGAGGGGGACCACTGTATTGCTATTCAGGAACATTTCCATACACAGGTCTGAAAAATGATTTGCAACATCTTCTGCTGATTGTTTAAACCTGTAACTTGCTTTGGGATTGAGCTGTACATTCATGCCTTGTCCCAATGTTAGTTGTAGTTGCTATGTGGACAAATGTCGTCCATTTCAAAATGACCAATGTCTATATGGTGTTTGCAGTATGTGCAAAGCAGAATGGCTAATGCCGATATGGTGTTTGCAGTATGTGCAAAGCAGAATGGCTAATGTTGACATGGTGTTTGCAATATGTGTAAAGAACTAGATGTTTTTTTTCTGCTGCACTTCACATAGTCAAACTTTGTCAATCAGGAGTTCTGAAATTTAGTTTTGCTGGGCTATTCTTGCTTCACAAATGGCTTTTCCTTCCCAGAATCACAGTTGCATTTCGACCTTTTGCCTTAAAAGATGAATCACTAGTCTTGTACACTATTCTGACTACCAAAATAATCAGGTTTTGCATTTTATATAAGGAGTAAACTCCGACTTCAATGAAATGTTGCCTTTGATCATGAACTTGCCAAAAATATTTAATAAAGATGGTTTAAACATTCTTATTCAAGGCAATGATGTGTAAAAACTTGTTATTCAACACACATCTCTTTGATTTACCGGACTTCAAACAAATTGGGTTGTTCCACTTGGTGTACTTTAGCTATGCAAATTAGCAAATTATCATAATGAGTTCTTCGACAGCAGTGTTCAAAGGACTTAATACAATATCACCTTAGCTATTATCAACCAATTAAGTAATCTTGTGAAATGGTGGCTGTTCATCTCTGACACTTGCCTTTTAATTGCCTCTATGACAATAGCTGAAGATAGTTTTACTGAGCTCTAAGCAGGACTGTTGACTATTTATGCATTCCACAGGTTACAGGCATATATCATGGTGGTTAAGATACGTCTCGATCTCTCTCTTATTGGGGCCCTTGGTGGCCTTTACATGTCACTCTCACATCTCACCTCTGTCCACATCTGGTGGAGGAAGAACCTGGGGAAAACCCAGGGAAGAACCAGCGACCAATGGGAATCTACTGACAAGCTTTCTCACATACCCACTTTGGCCCAGCCGAAGATTCAAATCCACGTGGACAGAGGGGAGATGTCAGTGATCTGAAAAGTCAAGCGCCTTAGACCACTTGGACACCCGGGGCCTCAGTTATTCTTGTCACATGATCATGATATTATTGGCTTAAATGTGATGTCACAATATTATGTTCTTAGTGTTGTGCAGTTGAAATGGCATATCTAGAATTCTAAAGCAGATTTTTTCATTTTTTCTCTATTGTGTAATAAAACATTATTGCAGAACTTTGTTTTGATGAAGATGAAGTTTTAGGAACAAGTAAACCTATCGTATTAATCTCGGTGCTTCACATCAGTCAGTATGATGTTTACTTTTTCATAAACCTTGATATTCACCTAAATAAAAGTTTATAATTATATAATATTGTGCTTTGAGAGTATTTATATAGGAATAGGTGTAGTGGTAGCAATGGTTATTTCCCTTGAGGAACTACTGTTGCTGCCACAGAGGCATCAGGTTGTAACCAGGTGTATGGCAAAGAGTCTGTAATTGTATAATATAATTTTTCTTTCTCTCATTCTTCCTCCTTCTCAAATAGTTCTAAATGCAATATTGCTGTACTAGTTTGTATTTTTTTCTTTTTCAGTAATATTTTGAGCAGTGCCTGAAATCCCCCATAGCCTTTAAGAATATTTAGATAGAAATTGGTGTTGTTGCAGCAATGGTTATTCCCTTGAGGAATTACTATCGCTGCCACAGCGGTGTGTGCAGTACGGTAGTGACAAGATCCATGGCAAGGATGAGAGTTGCTGAGGTATGTATTTCACCTGAAATGGTGTTGAAAATATATCCATTGTAATGTAAAGAAAGTCGTGACAGTACCCATGCTTTTCTTAACGGCGTCCTGAGGAAATATTTAGCCTTAAAAATCATGTCCATGGCATTTATCCTCTCGGTGCAAGTTGTAGAGAGAAAATGAAATACTTTTATGTCTTTTTAAAGGTCAGAACTTTTAATGCACAAAGGTCTTAAGATCTAAAAACATAACCTATGGTTCTGTTGTCCAGTATAGAAACCATTATGGAAAATTACTTGCCAAAAACTTGTTCATTGTATTGATGTTTCCTCATAAAATTAATATTAATGTTGCCTTTATTTCCAGTGTTGGTAGTTTATAGTAAAAACGGCCCTATCGACATTTGTACATATTTTCAGGCAAGTCCTGTGCCAATTTATATATCATTTTAAATCAGTACAATAGGCTGGTTTTGATGACTTCAAAAATGAGTTACTGGGAATGGGTGCAGATATGCTTTTTTGGTAGGTTTGATCATTGGTACACATTGTTCGTACAACTTTGAAAAATCTGTGATTTTGATGGGTTGTCTTGGACTTGAATTTTAAAAATGGTTTTATCTTTGAGAAGTCCTTCAATTTCTTCACTGACTCCTTGTTTTGTTCCCAAATTCCTTGAATTTATCTTTGGGAATACAAAACATCAGAACTGAATAAAATATATCACTTTTTAAATTCAGATTTTTTAAAATTTACATATTTTTCAAATATAATGAATAGATAAATGGTACAGAATTTATTTGTCATAAAATTTGTGTTACATCTCAGACTCACTTTTTAATTTTTTTTAGAGTTATTATAACTTGTCCAGGTTACATAATTATAAAACACCTGATATTTATTTCTGTAATAAAGGAGATAGTTCCTTATGCGTATTGTGTAAAACAAAATATTTTTTTGGGTTGAACAAAAGATGTAACACAAGACACCAAATGAGATAATTTTCAAACAATTTCAACATTGTCATTGAAAAATATCCAAGTGATATTGTGATTGTGTAATTATAGAGGATGCAAAGAACAAATCTCGGTTCTTATATTTAACATATAGGTCAGGATATGGAAACTGTAGCCATTAATATGCTGCAGATGTAACAGCATACCATTTTTGCTTTTTAACAATGATTGTGAAATACATCAGATGCATACCTGTCAACCTCCAGAGACAAAAACCTGTACACCAGACCAAAAAAAACCTTACAAAGACCAGAAAAACCTTATGCCAAAGACAGGGCTGAGCAATTTTTTTTTTCATCCACTTGTCCAGGAGAAGTGGTTTCAGAAAATTCACTTGTCCCACCTTACTTTTCACTTGTCCCACCTTGTTTTTCACTTGTCCCAAAATGGTAATCACTTGCTGAGATTTGATGAGATGTATGTACTTAATCCATAGAAAGAAGAAATGAAATAATATACAACATAATTATTTCTTAAAAGAATTTCATTTTTCTAAAACAGTTGTTGATGTACATTTGGCTACTTCAGGTACATGTAAATATGTTTTAGCTGCTGGATTTTGAAAAAAATGTCAATGTACATGTCTGCCACCTGCACCAGCACTAAGCCAGCAGTTGATAGCTGTGTCTGAGTTAAAGTCCTCAAGCTCTGGTCCATTTGGTGAAATGTTCATTAGAATTTTTACACTCTCTTGGTTTAAGGAATTCTCACACTCAGTAGCAGTCTTACGTTTTATCCCTCCACTTTCACAAGATTTTTACTTCTTCAAATCGTCCTTATTACCTTCCTTGTGAAAATAATTAGCAAAACTCATTTTATACACATAGTAAATATCAGCTTGCTTGACAACTACTTCTAAAGTGATCATAAACATTTTCTCTTTTAAATACGAACAGAGCTCATTAATTAGCATAATTGTCTCACTTCAAACGCAATATCGCACGTGAAAGTTGATCGTCTGTATAATCAGTTAAAAATGAAAGAATCATTACTTTCATTTAATCAGTTTATAAGGAAACCAACACTGATGTTGGTAAAGTATACCTTTCATTAATTTAATTACCTGACTCGCTGGATTAAAATCAAAGTGAGCCACTTGTGAGGATCTGGTTTGAGTAAACACAGTGCAACAAAGCCGCTTAAAACACTGTTAATTAATCATACCAGCTTTGTTTTGTTTGAGGTGTTTTGATTTGCCGATAATTTGGTCACTTAGCCCAATATGCAGTCAAGCGGTAACAGAATGTACACTTACGCGATAGTTATCACTGAGCACCTGTAGGTGTTATATAGGATATAAATGTATACATGGAGAGTGGTAGAATCAAATATTCAGTACGCCCAGAGGGCATGAATGGCCAAAAAAAGGTAGATGTAGTAATTAAAGCACGAAAATAAGGACTTGCTGAGATTTTTTTTTTTTAAATATAAAAACTGTACAAAACTGTATGGCAATACACTGCAAGACGACCCCAAAAAACATACAAATTACAGGATTCCTGTACAGGTTGACAGGTATGCAGATGGTTATCCAAACGAATGATCATCAATTTGAAACTTAAATGATGATGAACTGTCACTGGATCCAGATTTCCTCTAGAGTCAACCTGAATTTTCCTCGGAATGGAAAATGTCCTTTCAATGTCTGCATTAGAATGTGGCAATGTCAGTACAACTCTACCAAGTCCACCAAGAAGCTTAAATTGTTTCCTGCTTGTGGGTAGTTTCAGATTGCTGACTGTCTGCCAAAACTGCTCCAGATTGGTACTGTACTGTCTGGGTCGATTTGGGAAGTTCTTCTTTGGCAGTCAGAATGTAGTCCCGAATTTCTTATTCCAGACTAGTGCAGTTTTCTCATTCTGGGTTAATATCATGAACTTCTCAGACAGCTTCACCACTGCAATACAAAATGCAAAACAGAAGAACTTTCTAATAAACTGTTTTTTATGCTGCAGTTGAGATTTCTAAGAAATATTACATGTCCATAAGATTTAAATCAAGAAATTACTTCTATCAATATAATTCTCTCAGAATTTCATTGAAACAGTTTAAAAAAACAACCACTGGCATACATGCCATAACACGACGTGTCACGCGAAAAACACGTTTTTGGACTCCCAAACCCCACGACACGGTCGTGTTTCGAAAAACACGATTTTCAACAATCTTGCAGGAAAAAAAAAAAAATTCCCATAATTTTTTTTTTTTTTACATTTCTGACCAGATTGATATATGCCCGTAATCTGTTGTATGTATAAACAGTAAACAGTTGTGCTCAGAGCTCATGTAAAACTATCCTCGGGGCAGCTTATACAGCTGTTTTAAAGACAATTAAAAGGTAAGGTGGTCAGAGATAAACAGACACCTTTCAGATATTTACTGAATTGGCTTACAATAGCAAGGTTGATGTGTCGTGTCAAATCCTTTGAGCACTGCCGAGGGAGAGCCCATTAGGCTAATTTGCATAGGTAAAGTACACTAAGTGGAACAACCCAATTAAACAGATGCGTGTTGAAAAACAAATGTTATTACAGATCACTGACTGTATTGAATGAGAAATGTTGAAGCCATCTTTATTAAAGTTTGTGATTAGTGGCAACGTTACTTTGAAGTTGGATTTTTACTCCATATATAAAATTCAAAACTTGATTATTTCGGTAGGTTGAATAACAGCACCATTCAATCTCTACTGCAGTGTTGCAACTTGAATCCAAAGGTCAGGGGAAACTGTGTCCCCTCACCCTCCAGATTGGGGGGATACACAACATTGTAAAGGGACAAAGGAAAATTGTAGTACATAATGCATTGGAAGTGCTTAAAAAAAAAAAAAAAAAAAAAAAAAGATAATCTTTTGCCACCTTAACTTTTTCATATTTTCCTTGGACATTTACATGATTGCAATAAACATTTTATCATGTGATTAAGTAACTCATGAAAACATAACATGTTTGAATATCTGGTTAACCTGAAATGAACTGCACCATGGAATTTTGATAATTTAAAAGTGTTAAATTATTAATAAAATGACAAATTGTGTATTTGCATAAATTAGTACCACTTTTCATTAATTCAGCCGGAGAATAAATAAAATCTTCACTACCGTAGTTGTGACTTTAACCTCGAAAATACGTTACAATAGCAGTGATCAAAGACTTGAGCAACTCAGCCGACTACCACCTTGACTGTTTTCATTGACAATTAATTGTTTTGAAATGGATATTCATTGCCATCTTACAGGTTTTATCACTTTTAGCGACTTAAGCCATTGCTTGCGCCAACTTAGACGTGCATGGATGCTCATTCACGATGGAAAAGTGTAGGCATATTTGTGAACACAAATGACACTTACTTTACCATCAAACTAACTACATAAATATTGAAACCAGCATAGACTGCATGTAATTAAAAATACATCCACTGTCCAATGGATTTTAAAGACAGTAACTTGGTGTATTTTTGTATTTAATGTCTGTGAAGTTGTGACCATGTTTGTGGTGATGTTATTTGACAATGCTAAATCTACCATTTTAAAATTTTTTTAAAAAAAAAAGTATTTTAAATGCTTCAGAGAAAACACATGGTATTTTCTATTATTCAGATTTGAATTTCCAGTCATTTGCTATAGGCTGATTTCAAAAGATAGCTTATTCTCATTTGGATGACGTCGCTTTTGGGGGGTCACGTACACTGACCCCCCTTGGGACCTAAAAACACACTTTTTGAATCTCAAAAAAAACCCAACACTGTCTGGGAATATGGCAAATATGCACTGGGGTGAAATTTTCCTTCATTGGTACCCATCACTGCTTTTAATTTCCAATTAGTAGTGCAGACTAATAATATTGTTTCATTGTTCACCCATCAATAGCTAATAATTATCAATATTGATCATGGGAGAAAAGACAACCTACCTAATCAGATTAGCGAGTATTGATTGCACTCCCAAGCATCTAATGTTGTTTTAATGTCTAAGATTTTTGTCCTTTGAAGCACTGATGCATGCATTATACCATCACACCCTTTGTGACTTTAAGCCTAATTTTCAGATGCCTTTGTTGTCATCATTATCATCACAATCACCATCCTTTAACAACGACAATGAAATCCAGAAAATGATTATCACTTAACTAGCATTACAAACGAAGACAAAATCCTCATTCAAGCCAAGGCATTATGTATTCCTGTACTGTATCCATAATATTCATATTATTAATATTGCATGTATTATTATTATTATATATATAATACAGTTGTGATCATGATTTCTTATGAACAATTAAAAAGTTTTAAACTTGCATAATGAGTTCTCCTGATCCAATGTTACATGTTGGTATTCCAAGGAATCTTGTGGATATCCTGTTTACACGAACTCAGACTGTCAGCATTTTATTATCCCCTTGATCATTGAACTCATCAGTGAGAATGGTGAATTTTTCATTGTGGCACATGTCTGTGACTTTCTCATCCCAATGAAGACCTAAAAGCTTGGGTCATAATACGAGTAGTTTTTGTCTGTTTGCATGAGAACTTTTGTGCAATTTCCAAGTCCGGGAACATTATTTTGACTAGATCTGATAATGATCTGCTACCAGAAATGGGAGTGTTATGTTTGACTATAAAGTTGGCAAATAGTGTCTCAGCACTTTCAACTTTGTCCACATTTGATGCAGAATCTGCAAACATGGATTAAAGTGATGGCATATTTGTTGTCGCAGTTAATATGCTTTTTATGTGATGAGGTTTCTGCATCACACGTCTTTCTTGCCACCATAACAGATTTTAAAATCAGCTTTACAGGAAGAGCAGAATACATATTCATGTCCCTTTGAACTTTATTCCATCCACTGAAATTCCCATTTCTATCCATCACTGAATTTCATGTGATAATTCAGTTGCTTCAGTTTTGGTATTTTGGCATTGGGAGATAATGCACGCTTAGACATCTTGACGAACTTTAAACACTGAAGTCAAACTGACCCAGTTTTATGCCATTTCAGCTCTTGAGTAATCCAGTCAAAGCCAATTAACATCTTTAATCCTGTCCAAATTACTTTTAATCATACATAGTATAGACTCTAATCCATCTCGACAACTTTAAACACCTAAGCAGAACATACCTTGTGGAGAAAATCAAAGTAATGCATGTGTGCATCCCAATATTTAGAACCCTGATTACACAACTTATTTGTCCATCTACACAAAGACCAACATCTTTGCACATGACTGTAAGTGTACTTGTTCTAACCACCTATCATTTCCATAATTTGTCATTTAGTCGATCTATGGGGTACATAATAATGAACAAGAAATTATACAGTGAGATGCAAGAAAGATGCGAGTTTTTGTTGTCCTTGTTACATATTTGTTGAGCAGTTACATCATATTTCATCTCAAGTTTTTGCAAAAAACATTGTATTACATATTATAATAAGTGAATTCTGATTTTTTTTCATATATGAGTACTAATACCTTTTAATGAAAGGTTTGCTCTTTTCAAACCACTAGACAAAACAAATGACACAAAAAATGTGTTACTGTAGAATTTGGTACAGGTTACACTGCAGCTATCAAATATTATATTAACGGGATGTTACACGTATCAAGTAAACATGAAAGTTATCTTCCACCCCCACCCCCTAATATAATTAGTTGTATGAAATTATCCCAGAACCAATGATAAAGAATGTTATTTAAATTTTAAAAAATCAGATGAAGATGAAACATGGACGCAAAATTGGGAGATTTTAAATAGGGTGTGTGTGACATCTCCGATATCCAATTTGAAATCGGCGTGAAGTTTTACTCATATTGATTAAACGTGACAACTATCTTTAATTTTTCCTTGAAGAATTACTGTTACAAAATCATCCCCAAACCAATGATCAAGAATGTTATTTAAAAGTTTTAAAAATCTGACGTAGATGAAACATGGATGCAACATTAGATTTTAAGTGAGAGTACATGTGACCTCTCCACTATCTAATTTTAAATCAGCATGAAGTTTTACTTATATTGATTAGACATGAGAACTATCTTTTCCTTTTCCTTAAAGAATTACTGGTACAAAATCATCCCAAACCAATATAAAAGAATGCTATGGGCATTTAAAAATTGAATGAATACATAATAATGAACATGAACATCGACCCCCGCCCCCCTGTTTCATGTAGTTCTACATTATTTACATTGTACCAAGATACCTATTGTACATATAACTAGCTGAAGCTGTTCGGCATTCAAGTTTTTTCCAGTGACTAGCAAACATGGGTTTCACCAGCTTTTGCATGTAAAGATTTTAGCAACTTTTATTCAAAATATATAGTTAACAAATCAAAGAATCACATTTACTAGTCTTAAATATTTGATGATCAAGAAATTGCTTTAATGCTTCCGATAACTTAGGATTGTCAAATTAAATAAACCCCTCAACAACAACTGAAATTTAGATGTTTCATGCAATATATAGTTTTAATGAAGTTCATGCAAATATTTTTCCATGAAGGAAGTTTCAATTATCACGGTGTTAAGATTGTACCCGAGTCTAATGTGTGTTGTCATTACAGTCTCGGGTTTTGTGGACAGTTGAGTTTTTCTGATTAATTTTACTTAGACTTCCAATAATGATCTAATTCAGTTGGCAATTTTGCTGGTTATCCTTTAAAAGAGATAACTGGAATGAAAAATTAGAACTCTGCCTTATTTTCAAACAAAGTCCGATGTAATGGTGAAAAAATGTTTTCTAAGTTATACTTTCTGATGTAAACATTCAAATTCTCACCTGAGCAAAATCTGCACATGAGAAAGTTTGGTTAGTTTTTCAATGGCTCACAAGATCTAACAAACTGCACAAATGAGCTTGCAAAATCTACCCAATTTACACGCATTGCTAACAAGTTTCTCATGTGCAGCTTATGGGCAGCTCGTGTGAATAGGCGAGATTTTTCTGTACTGGAAGGACTGTACAAACAAATACACATTGGAGCAGAGTCAGAGAGTAAATATGTGAACAAATGAATGAATTAACAAAATAATAAATGAATGTACAAGAAAAGAGACAAATAGGGGAATTACAAAATATATCAATGCGCAAAGAAATGAGAATAGACAAGACGGGTAAATCACGGTATTTGGCCCAGATGTGTTGCACATGGGGGTCAAATTTCAACTTCACAGAATTCTGTTGAAACAACTTGATTTTGGAAGTTCAACACTTTAAACCTCAGAAAATTTAATGGTTTATTGAAGAGAAAATGGCAAGTTGATTTTTTTCTTGTTTGCTGGAGGTAGAGTAGGTTCTGGTTACGGACACTACAGGGTGAATATAACAAGCAAAGTCAGTCATGGTTTTCACTTGAACATTAAATGTTTTGTAATATAACAAACTTGAACTCATAAACAAACAAAAATAATAACTTTTATGTGACTAGATAGGTCATAGGCGAATAAAACCTTACTCTCTCTTCAACACCTGCTGAAACACTATTTTAACGGAGCATAACTTTATCAGAATATACTAACAAGGTCAAGGGAAATAGAAAATATTGCTTATATATTGTTGTTTTAACCTATAGGCAATAATCAACCACATGTTCAAGTTCCAGAACTGCATATGAAAAAAAATAAAATTAATGTACCAGACAAAGGTCCAAACAGTTACGGACACTACATAATTCACGAAATGAATAAACTTATTTTGACATGTTCTGCTTAAATAATCTCTTTCATTCCTTTATCATTAAACAGAAATTGAAAAAGATAATGAAATCTTGGAATGGTACATTTGTTATTAACTAGAGCCCATTAACAGTCTTGCAATACTGAAATTATGAACCTTTCATATCAAATTATAACGACAAGCTATCAGTATAATGCTAAACTTATGAAATTAAGTGTTTAATGAATATATGCAAACAAATTGAGGTGTTTCTTTAGCACTGTGTTTGTCCCAAAGGGGCCCCTCTTAATTACAGCTCCACAAATGATGTTATATGCATTCCTTTTGTCGCTCTCTTTTGCTTTGGCTCTTTCACTTCAGTTAGACTTTCCTGAATTCTTTTAAGTATTGTGTCTGCTACTTCAATTTTTCTTCTGCATTCTGGACTTGCAATAACATTCTGTTGTGTGAGAATCTTTGAGGTAGATGGAGAGTTAATCAAATATTTTAATGCTTCAGCTTTTCTCTTTGGAGTTTTTGGAAGAGCTGTTTTCACTTTTCGTCAGACTTCTGTATTTGGAATATCTGGAAGAAAAGATATTCCCATCTTGCTGTGACGAACTGGGAAGATCTAGTTCTGATTTTTTTGATGAACCCTGCTCACTTCCTTTCAGTTAGACTCTCAATCTCCATATTTGGGTTCTTTGAACAGCTGTTTTCTTTTCCAGAAGTGATGTCTGTCTCGTAGTTTTCAGCTGTTCTTTTGGGTATTGTTTGTTCTGTCTGCAGACTTATTGTTGCCCTGCAATAATGTTTTCTTGTTTTTGACCTTTTCTCAGTACCGTTGCATTTCATCGTGTTTTCGATGTTTAAGTAATTGTAGCTTCTCTGGACAGGACTTGGTTGTTTCTTTTTCTTCTTGCCTTGCTATTTTCTTTCTTTCTCTGTCCCTTTCCTTCAATTCTTCATCTCTGGATTTGTCTAACTTTTGTTTTGCCCTCCAGGCTTTCACTTTCATGGCATTTTTTCTTCTTTTCATTACATCATCTGTTTTTTTCCCTCTCGATATGCCCACCAGCTTCATGGTTTCCAGATAGTTTGGATGATCTTAAATCCATATTGGATACTGTTGAGGAAAAAAAAAAACCTGAATTAGAAATCTGTATCATTATCAAACTGAAGTTGTGCCTTAACATAGTGCTTCTGCATTACCAGTTATTAATATCATTAACCTGTGTCATGTGTAACCAAGAGGTTATTACTTGCACTTTCATTTGCAAATATTTGTGTCTACTTATTAATATAATACCAAAAATGTCAAGCTTTTTAATAGACTTCTCAGGATTTATAGGAATTAAAACATTTAACTCATCAAAACCCTTTTGCAGAAAAGAAATCTTGTTTAGGTAGGGCTTTTATGTCAGTATGCATTTAATACATATGTGTATTATAGTATGAACATTTAAAACATACATGTTTACAATGCGTAGTGTCCGTAACCTTTTTGTATCATATTAACATCATCGATATGTACACATATTTGAAACCCTTTAGTGTCAGTTAGTTTGTGCATATATTGAAAACAGTCATATATTATTCTGAAGGAAAGATTGAAAGTGTACTAAATGGGGAAAAATAGGACATAATTACTTTTATTCTAACTTTGCATTAAATTTCGCTATTTTTAATTCAATAATCAAACAAAGTTTAATTTAGCAAAAAGTATTGACTTAAGTATTTAAGATAGGTATGATAAAGGACAGTTTAACACAAAAAGTGCTGTATTTGAGCATAATAATGACATAAAACATTGATATCTCATTTGCCTAATATAGGTTATGGACTCTACAGAAAATATTGGTACAGTATTTCACTTTCATACTTACCATTATTCAACTTTGACAGATAATTTCTTGTCGGTAATGATGTTGAGGAATCCCTCCATGCTTCCAAGTGACTCGGTTGAAGCCAAGGCTGCTGGAATGTACTACTTGGATGCAAATACAAAGGACTTATTTTTCTTTTTTGCAGACAAACAATTAATGATGCAATATTGCATAAGGAAATTGTTGCATCATCCTGTAACATAGCATATTTTCAGCCAAAGATGATGCAATACTAATGATATGGAAAGTTTTAGTTTGATATGGTTAAAGTTTTGAAAAATGGCTCCAGAACTATTACATATATTTTCAGGTTATGGACACTACAGTTTTTTGTAGTGTCCGTAACCACGTTTTGTCCATCAGGAAATTTGTAATGAAAAATATATCCATGACTTGTATATTTTTGAAACCATACCCACAGTATGTATAACCAAAATTAATAAAACTGTTGTGAGTGTCTTCAAAATAGGAAAACTGTGAGTGGTTATGGACTCTACAAATTTTTCCGCACCAGGTTTTATTTCAGTGGATACTCAGTAAAAAAAAAATTAAGACTCCAATCTGACATTTCTTTGGTTTCTGCAGCATTTATAACTATAGTTTAACTTTTATATATGAAATTCAGTAAAATAATATGAAATCTTTCCTAATAATTACAGACATAACTAGAAGAGGGTAACAAGAATATAAAAAAGCATAACAAAGTATAGGTTCCACATTTTTATTGATATATCCACCAATTTTCTACCTTTACTTTTGACAAATACATTAAAATTTTTGTGATGAAATTTTCTGTAAGAATAGTGACAACACTGTTTTGCTAATATAAGAAAATAATATTCTTTGTTGAAAAATGAAATATTTTTCAGTGCAACAGCATAACGGTAAAATATGGCCATTTTGGGGGTGTATTCACAGGTGTTGGAAAAAAATGTAATTTTTGAAAAGAACTGAAACTGGGAAACACCTACAGCATGCACCCCCATATGCTTCTGGACATTAAGATTGTATTTTAGGCCACAGCTGTGGCTTCTATGCTGATATAACATGTAAAAGCTGCAAAAAGCCCAAATACTGTGATTTACCCAAAGAGAATAAAGAAATGAACATTACAAGAGTACAGGATTATTAGATCAAATAGAAACTTGTTTTCATTCACAAAGGGACATTTAATTTTGCATGTGGACAATGTAACTACAGTGCAACCTGCCATAGCAGACACCTCAATATAACAAACACATGTTAAAAATGAACATTTGTTAATCCCCAGTAAAAATTCTTTTATTAATGTCCTTTTATATAACAGACACCTGTCTAACTTGTGCCCATCGGAATAAGACCCAATATTGATCTTACAGTTGTGCATAAGGACTTTGTTCACATTGCAAACATGGCATCAGAAACTCTGATCATGTCTCTGCTTTTTGCTCTGATACTATCATTAGTAACCAACAGCTGAGTGGGTCTATATCTCCTTGTGCTAATAAACTTTTACAATGTTTTTCAGATGCAGACTCCAGAACTGGCAAGGGATGCAGAGACTGTGGTTGATGTCCTCCCTTTGCTGGATCTCCCTGACCCCCTGTCAGACCCCTCCCCTGTCTCAGAGGTGATTCTGGAGGATCCACTTACTGTGACTCTGGAGTCGGAAGCAGAAAGTGCATCCGAAGCATCAGCTGGTTTTGAACTGTCTGACCTGGCGATTTTAGGTACCAATCTGGACTTCACAGTCCAGACAGTGGGACCATCGTCAGGGATGGTTGCTGATGTAGAGGGAGATTTCAGTGGGGAAGAAGTGTGTCTGGTGCCTCATCAAAGCTCTCTCTTCCTGGCTGTGGACCTTGGGTATGTATGTCTGCCTGTATGGAGATATGTGCCTGTGTGTATGCTTGTGTGTATGCATATGTTTGTGTGTTACATTAGTCTTGTGTGTGTCTTGTCTTGTCCTGTCCTGTGCCGTACCCTGTTGGCTGTGCTTGTGTGTATGCATTTGTTGGTGTGTTACATGTCTTGTGTGTCTTGTCTTGTCCCATCCTGTGCCGTACCCTGTTGTCTGTGCTTGTGTGTATGCATTTGTTGGTGTTTTACATGTCTTGTGTGTCTTGTCTTGTCTTGTCCCATCGAGTTCCGTACCCTGTTATGTATGCTTGTGTGTATGCATTTGTTAATGTGTTACATGTCTTGTGTGTCTTGTCTTGTCTTGTCTCGTCCTGTGCCGTACCCTGTTGTCTGTGCTTGTGTGTATGCATTTGTTGGTGTGTTACATGTCTTGTCCCGTCAGGTGCTGTACCCTGTTGTCTGTGCTTGTGTGTATGCATTTGTTGGTGTGTTATATGTCTTGTGTGTCTTGTCCCGTCCTGTGCCGTACCCTGTTGTCTGTGCTTGTGTGATTGCATTTGTTAATGTGTTACATGTCTTGTGTGTCTTGTCTTGTCCCGTCCTGTGCCGTACCCTGCTGTCTGTGCTTGTGTGTATGCATTTTTTGTTGGTGTGTTACATGTCTTGTGTCTTGTCTTGTCTTGTCCCGTCCTGTACCGTACCCTGTTTTCTGTGCTTGTCTATATGCATTTGTTGGTGTGTTACATGTCTTGTGTGTCTTGTCTTGTCTTGTCCCATCCTGTGCCGTATCCTGTTGTCTGTGCTTGTGTGTATGCTTTTGTTGGTGTGTTACATGTCTTGTGTGTCTTGTCCCGTCCGGTGCCGTTCCCTGTTGTCTGTGCTTGTGTGTATGCATTTGTTGGTGTGTTACATGTCTTGTGTGTCTTGTCTTGTCCCGTCCTGTGCCGTACCCTGTTGTCTGTGCTTGTGTGTTTGCATTTGTTGGTGTGTTACATGTTTTGTGTGTCTTGTCTTGTCTTGTCCCGTCCTGTGCCGTGCACTGTTGTCTGTATTTGTGTGTATGCATTTGTTGATGTGTTTCATGTCATTTGTGTCTTGCCTTGTCCCGTCCTGTCCCATCCCATGCCAGGCTGTCTTGTGTTATCCTATCCTTTGCCATGCTGTGCCGTCTTGTGTTGTCTTGTCCTGTGCTGTGCCATTGTGTATTGTCCTGTGCTGTCCCATCGTGTGCCAACTTGTCTTGTGTCCCACAACATGGCAAGGGACAGGGTAAGAAAAGACTTAATGGTATGATATGGGACAGGACAGGAGAAGACAGACACGTGAGAATGTCTTGTCCTGTCCAGTCCTGTGCCGTACCCTGTTGTCTGTGCTTGTGTATATGCATTTGTTGGTGTGTTACATGTCTTGTGTCTCTTGTCTTGTCTTGTCCTGTCCTGTGCCGTACCCTGTTATCTGTGCTTGTGTGTATGCATTTGTTGGTGTTACATGTCTTGGGTGTCTTGTCTTGTCCCATCTTGTGCCGTACCCTTTTGTCTGTACTTGTGTGTATGCATTTTTTGTTTGTGTGTTACATGTCTTGTGTCTTGTCTTGTCTTGTCCCGTCCTGTGCCGTACCCTGTTGTCTGTGCTTGTGTGTATGAATTTGTTGATGTATTTCATGTCTTGTGTGTCTTGTCTTCTCTTGTCCCGTCCTGTGCCGTACCCTGTTGTCTGTGCTTGTGTGTATGCATTTGTTGATGTGTTTCATGTCATTTGTGTCTTGCCTTGTCCCGTCCTGTCCCATCCCATGCCAGGCTGTCTTGTGTTATCCTATCCTTTGCCATGCTGTGCCGTCTTGTGTTGTCTTGTCCTGTGCTGTGCCATTGTGTATTGTCCTGTGCTGTCCCATCGTGTGCCAACTTGTCTTGTGTCCCACAACATGGCAAGGGACAGGGTAAGAAAAGACTTAATGGTATGATATGGGACAGGACAGGAGAAGACAGACACGTGAGAATGTCTTGTCCTGTCCAGTCCTGTGCCGTACCCTGTTGTCTGTGCTTGTGTATATGCATTTGTTGGTGTGTGTCATGTCTTGTGTGTCTTGTCCCGTCCTGTGCCGTACCCTGTTGTCTGTGCTTGTGTGTATGGATTTGTTGGTGTGTTACATGTCTTGTGTGTCTTGTCCCGTATTGTGCCGTACCCTTTTGTTTGTGCTTGTGTGTATGCATTTGTTGGAGTGTTACATGTCTTGTGTGTCTTGTCTTGTCTTGTCCCATCCTGTGCCGTACCCTGTTATGTATGCTTGTGTGTATGCATTTGTTGGTGTTACATGTCTTGTGTGTCTTGTCTTGTCTTGTCCCGTCCTGTCCCGTACCCTGTTGTCTGTGCTTGTGTGTATGCGTTTGTTGGTGTGTTACATGTCTTGTGTGTCTTGTTCCATCCTGTGCCGTACCCTGTTGTCTGTACTAGTGTGATTGCATTTGTTAATGTGTTACATGTCTTGTGTGTCTTGTCTTGTCCCGTCCTGTGCCGTACCCTGTTGTCTGTGCTTGTGTGTATGCATTTGTTGGTGTGTTACATGTCTTGTGTGTCTTGTCTTGTCCCGTCCTGTGCCGTACCCTGTTGTCTGTGCTTGTGTGTATGCATTTGTTGGTGTGTTTCATGTGATTTGTATCTTGCCTTGTCCCGTCCTGTCCCATCTCATGCCAGGCTGTCTTGTGTTATCCTATCCTTTGCCATGCTGTGCCGTCTTGTGTTGTCTTGTCCTGTGCTGTGCCATTGTGTATTGTCCTGTGCTGTCCCATCGTGTGCCAACTTGTCTTGTGTCCCACAACATGGCAAGGGACAGGGTAAGAAAAGACTTAATGGTATGATATGGGACAGGACAGGAGAAGACAGACACGTGAGAATGTCTTGTCCTGTCCAGTCCTGTGCCGTACCCTGTTGTCTGTGCTTGTGTATATGCATTTGTTGGTGTGTTACATGTCTTGTGTCTCTTGTCTTGTCTTGTCCTGTCCTGTGCCGTACCCTGTTATCTATGCTTGTGTGTATGCATTTGTTGGTGTTACATGTCTTGTGTGTCTTGTCTTGTCCCGTCCTGTTCCGTACCCTGTTGTCTGTGCTTTTGTGTATGCATTTGTTGGTGTGTTGCATGTCTTGTGTGTCTTGTCCCGTCCTGTGCTGTACCCTGTTGTCTGTGCTTGTGTGTATGCATTTGTTGGTGTGTTACATGTCTTGTGTGTCTTGTCCCGTCCTGTGCCGTACCCTGTTGTCTGTGCTTGTGTGATTGCATTTGTTAATGTGTTACATGTCTTGTGTGTCTTGTCTTGTCCCGTCCTGTGCCGTACCCTGCTGTCTGTGTATGTGTGTATGCATTTTTTGTTGGTGTGTTACGTGTCTTGTGTCTTGTCTTGTCTTGTCCCATCCTGTACCGTACCCTGTTTTCTGTGCTTGTGTGTATGCATTTTTTGTTGGTGTGTTACATGTCTTGTGTCTTGTCTTGTCTTGTCCCGTCCTGTCCCGTACCCTGTTGTCTGTGCTTGTGTGTATGCGTTTGTTGGTGTGTTACATGTCTTGTGTGTCTTGTTCCATCCTGTGCCGTACCCTGTTGTCTGTACTAGTGTGATTGCATTTGTTAATGTGTTACATGTCTTGTGTGTCTTGTCTTGTCCCGTCCTGTGCCGTACCCTGTTGTCTGTGCTTGTGTGTATGCATTTGTTGGTGTGTTACATGTCTTGTGTGTCTTGTCTTGTCCCGTCCTGTGCCGTACCCTGTTGTCTGTGCTTGTGTGTATGCATTTGTTGGTGTGTTTCATGTGATTTGTATCTTGCCTTGTCCCGTCCTGTCCCATCTCATGCCAGGCTGTCTTGTGTTATCCTATCCTTTGCCATGCTGTGCCGTCTTGTGTTGTCTTGTCCTGTGCTGTGCCATTGTGTATTGTCCTGTGCTGTCCCATCGTGTGCCAACTTGTCTTGTGTCCCACAACATGGCAAGGGACAGGGTAAGAAAAGACTTAATGGTATGATATGGGACAGGACAGGAGAAGACAGACACGTGAGAATGTCTTGTCCTGTCCAGTCCTGTGCCGTACCCTGTTG